>ML778688.1:638934-656097 GCA_009831015.1 Picea engelmannii | reverse complement strand
GAATAATCAAGATGTACCAACATCATCAACTATACACCTCATGTATGTTCCAACTCATCAACTACTTGTCTCAACCATGTAACCAACATGTACCTCAACCAAAATCCCTCATCAATTTCATCATTCAAATCTGATTTGTAACTCTGTAACCTGCAAACCTTCCTTAATTTTAACAACAAGAAACTAGAATTTTCATCAAACTTTACTTTAGTCTCACATGACTAGTTTTTCATTAGTCAACAACCTTAACTTGAAATAATCATAACTACCTGTAATGAATAAAGATATAAAAATAGTGCTCAATGTTATTCAATGTATTTCATGCAATTCCTCCATGTTTCACTATTTGGAACTTTTCAGAAAATGAGTTATAGCAAAAATGACATACCTTGTTGAATTCTGACTTATTCTAGAGAGCGAACTTGTAGAGTGTGCCACGGCTGGAATATTTGGTGTATGGATCTAAAAATTGTACATAGAATACTAAATACTGTACTCTAACCAATACATTTGGTCTTACTAAATTTGGATATGTTATGAATAAGTTATGAAGTTTTTACCCAAAACACACGTTTTAGACTAGTTTCATGACTAGCCACAAACCATATTTTCGACGAAGTGTAACTCCAAAAATACAATGAACCAAAAGATGGAATTTTTATCACAACTACTTGGATATGTTTCCTCAATAACCTCCCAATTTCGCATCTGGAAAAAAATTAATTGCGAAAATGGTGAGATGACGTGTAAATAACATACCTTACAAAACATCATCAAAAGAATTTATCCTCTCTTGAATTTTGGCCTTCTTTACTTCACCTTCCCTCTGAAATTCACCTTAGATATCCTTTGGTTACCTGAGTCACTTGTATATATTCAATATGATCAAGTGTGATTAAAATGAGAGACCCTTGTCTCTTATTTATACTTTTATGTAGCTTCATCAAGGGGTTACCTTCTAACCATCTTAAACCATTTCAATTATTTTAGAGCTAACCCACTTCTAACCACTTGTATACTTAGTAATTTCTCCATTAACTTTATTCTTTAAATAATTTATTTTTTATCTACTTTGGCTTATAGTACACTCATCACTTCACTTTATGATTTAACTTCTAAAATATCTTAAACAACTTTCCCTATTTCAGGGCTGACCCACTTATAACCACTTGTCCACTTAACTTAACCACTTTCCATAATTAGTAAGTTATCCATTAATTTTATTATTTAAATAATTTCTTTTGCATCCTCTTTGACTTATAGTACACTCATACATTCACTTTATTATTTAAATAATTTATTCTTTGCAAACACTTTCACTACATTGACCTTTTGGGGCTTCTAGATGACTCATGAGGGTATCCAACTTCACATGGCCATAAATCTCTAACCGTGAGGAGTTATGCAACGTTCCACATACCACCAAAAATGACATGAAATGTGTTATCCATAAAGAATAGTAATACCTACAAATATATCAAAACTCATACCATTATCCATAAAACAAACTTGGGTCTATTACCTAAACCATTGTGCTACCAGAATTCGCTACCGAACTTTCTTCAAGGATTGACATCAATGAAAACCAACCCAAATAATCAACAATATCCCCCTTTAGCATTGATGAAAACACTCTGATGCAATACTGAAGTCATATCACTCATGCTCCCCATGTGACCATCGCTCCTCCTATAACCATACCTATGTTCTCTTTCTCCAAGAATTTACCTTTTCATCTGATAAATCTCTCCCCTTTGTTATCAATGACAAATGTTTATTTCCATCTGGGGTTGCTCACCCTGATTGAACTCTTGTTTAAATTGATATCCCAACCTGAACTGTCCTCTTTATTGTGCTTCCTCATGTAAATATAAGACATATAAGATAAGAATTCAAAAGCATTCATTTTGGATTATAAATTATTCTCATTATCTCGCAAAGATACTCAAAGGCTTCCCTTGGAAGCGATTCTGTAAATATTTCTTCCACTTGTTATTTTGTGCCCACATATTCAACTCCTATGTTGTTCTCTACAACTTGTTCCCATACAAATTGAAACTTGATTGGAGTGTGCTTCATATTGGAGTGCATCACTGGGTTCTTTGAGATACTGATGGCACTTGTATTATCACAATAGATTGGAATGAGCCCATCATACTCAACCTGTATATTTGTCAATGTTTGTTTCATACATAGAACCTAAGTACAACATCTTGCTGCAACAATATACTTTGATTCGGTTGTAGATAAACATAATGTTGATTATTTCTTTCTTATACAAGATACTAAACAGTCACCCAAGTAGAACGTTGCTCCACTCATTCTTTGTCGATCATCAATGCAACCATCCCAATCTACATCTGTGTAGGAAATAAGTGATAGATCATTTCTTTTTGGATAACATAATCCAAACTCCTATGTTCCTTTGAGATATCTGAAAATGTTCTTCACTGCTAATACATGTGATTTCTTTGGTGTTGCTTGAAATCATGTCACATGTCCAACTGCCTGCATTACATCTGGTTTGGATGTTGTCACATATAGTAAGCTACCAATCATTGACTTGTATTTCCTTTGGTCAGTAGACTTTGAATCATCATATTTTCTGAACTTGCAACTGGTTTGCATAGGAGTGGTAACTGGTTTTTAATATTCCATTCTGAACCCCTTTAGCATTTCTTTGATATACTTAGTTTGAGAAATAAAAATTCCTTGGTTACTTTGATGTATTTGAAGACCTAGAAAGAATGATAACTCTCCATGTAATGACATTTCAAATTAATTATGCATATCCTTTGAAAATTTCTTGATGTAAAGGTTGATGTATGCACTTCTGTTTTTGAACCCTACATGTTGTAGATATTTATCCAGTCTAGAGTACCATTCTTTAGGAACGAGTTGTTCAATTTAGACATTTTCTTCAAGTTCCCCATTCAGAAAAAGATGATTTCACGTCCATATCTATCCATACTTTTCAAGAATCTATTTCACAATTGTCCATAATTTTTACTCATATGTCACTGTACTATCATGAAATATTTTACTTATGCTAATAGAATGCAATGAATCTGTCTACTCAAATTCAGCAAGATGCTCAAAGGATGGTTCTCTGGTCTGTCTCAGCTACCACGTATACTCCCCCTGTCTATTATTCATATTATATCAGAGTCTCTAAGACTAATGGCTCAGAACAATTCCTACTATGAAGTGTATTCATCGTCATCTTCATTAGTAGATTCATCATCTCTCTGATCTCTCACTTCTTTCTTTCTATGTGTGGATCCATCTTTCACTATAGTGCCTGAAAGTAAAATATCTTGAACATGTTCCTTATTTACCTATCCTTATTTTCTTTCAAATATTTTACAAATCTTTTTGTATCTGACATCTTTCATTTTCTCTGTATAATTTTCTTCATCTCATTTTATTTCCAATCTTGCGATCACTAGGACCTCGTCATTGTTAACATGTTCTTAATGTTTTGAACAACCACTCTCAACATACCAACCACGCTTATTCTTCTTATCTTGTAGAGCGAGTGTGAATTCTTCATTTCTATAATTATTCTCCTTTCTTATCCATCTTCTCTTTTGAGGCTCTTGTCTGTGAATTTTTTTCTTTTGCTGTGGTTCTCTATGAGGGACTGTCATTCTACAATCTTTGTCCATGTGTCCAAAGTTATTTCACTTGTATCATTCCACTTCAGTGCTCAATGATTCAAACCTATTGTATCTTCTTCTCTGTTTTTCACTAGTCCTTCTTGGATAATCATTTTGTGTATGAATTTCAAATTTGTTTATGTTCCTGCTATTAGCTCTGCAATTTACAGCTTTATGTCCAAAATTATTGCATGCATAACATAAACCCAAAAGGATAGTTTGATACCTAGGAGTTGAAGATCCTCTGAAAGGAGTTACTCTTATGAATCCTTCTTCTTCATGAGGCCTATTTGTTTCTGTCGGTCGTTCATTCTAAAATATGAATCTTCTCAGTGGAGGATTGTCCATCTAATCTTCCTTGTAGGTATTCCTATCCCCTTTGATTGTTTCTGCATAACTTTTTTGATATGTTTCATGTTATATTTCTTTGGAGATTGATCCATTTTTTGTTTTATTGTATCCAAGTTTGGCTTTGTCATGACTAGACCTTTGACTGTTGATAATGCCATCCAATTTTTTTGTGTTTCTCTATATATTTTTCTTTTGAACATCCTTTCTCAATGTGACAATCTCTGCCTCCAAATTTCCAATGATCATGTCTCTTTCTTTTAACTGTTCTTTGAGTGCTTCTTCAATTATTTTATATTTTTCTATTTGAATCTTCAATTATGTGATGATCTTCTCTAGTTCTTGAATGTCTTCCTTCTTGACTAGCTCTTCTTGTAGCATCTTTTTTTCCCTCTTTTCTCTTCTTACAACTTCTATGGTAGTCAACAATTCTTCTTGGTAGTCAACTTTTGCCTCTTCATATTCTTCTTCGATGTATTATTTATCAGATTCTTCTACTTCCATGAATAGATCTAATTATTTCTCGCTGTAACCGACTTCATCTTCATCTGTTGAGGAGATGTCTTATTTGGTGCATAAACTTTTCTTGAAAACTTTCCTTGTGATCCCTTTACCTTTATATGTTTGTTTTCTATTTGAGTAATCTTCTTCATTCCCCTTATTTTTCTTATGAGGAAATTTGTTAGCAAAATGACCAATACCATCAAAATTAAAACAAATCAAGGAAAGCTTACCTTTATATCTGTTGTTGGTTCCCTTGCTCAATCTCTTGGAAACATTGCTCATTTCTTCATAATATTCAGAGATGACACTGTTGTTGCTATGTTCTTTTTATTTTTTCTTTCCCCTTTGCTTTGACCTTTTGGATGCTTTCAAAGCTGCTTCTTTTATATTTGGATTTTCCTGTTCATTTCTCATTTCATATGTTGTGAAGATTCCATGTATTTCATCCATGATTATTGAGTGTAGATCTGTGCTTTCTTCTATTGTTGATATATTATGATCAAATCTCATAGGAAGAGATCTTAGTAGCTTTTGAACAATTACAGATTCTTTAATTTCTTCTCCCAATCCTATGATTTCATTTACTGCTTCATCGAATCGTAAGAAGTAAGATGCAATATTATCATCTTCGTTCATCTTTAGTTGTTTGAACTGACCTCTGTAAGTTTAAAGATTTGTTGCTTTGGCTTTTGAATCTCCTTCATAAATATTTTGAATTTTGTCCCAAATATTTTTAGTGGATTTACAATGCATAACTTTGGTGTATATTGATTCACCAAGACCATTAAAAAGTTCATTTGTGGCTTTGGAATTATTTTGAAGGATTTTTATTACTCTTTCACTTGTTGGCAAAACTATTGGTTCTTTGTATCCATATACTATAGATTGCCAAATTTCAAATCCTTGTGCATGTATATATGTTTTAATCCTTCTTCTTTAGAATGTATATATTTTTCAATCAAATCGTGGTATTCCATGTTTATACATGTATTTTCTCTCCACGATATACCTTTCAGTGGTTAAAATGATTTTTGAAGGAACCGACTGTGATACCAGTTGTCGGATTTGAGAGGGGGGTGAATCATTAATAGATAAATAATCCCTTTTAACCACAAAATTAAAGTGTTATATCAATGTGGAATTATCATCCAATAGTTGCAGAGTGCATAAAAAATAAAAATAAAATGAAAAATAATACAGATCCAAAGTACACCATTGTTTTTACGTGGAAACCCAAAGTGGGACAAAACCACAGATTGTTTCTTCTTATGTCTTTAAGAATTATATTCATTGGAAGCACCAACTTCCTTTGTTTTCCAGCTGCAACTAGAAGGAGGCTCCAACCCCCTATTTTCTCAGGCTACAACCTAAAGGAAGCTCTAACTCCCCAATTCTCTAGCTACAACTAGAAGGAGGCTACAACCCCCTAGTTTCTTAGGCTACAACATGAGGGAATCTCCAAATCCCCAATTCTCTTGCTAGAACTATGAGGCTACAACCCCCTATGTTCTCTAGCTACAACCGAAGGTGGATAAAACAACCCTTCCTTGACCCATCCAACCACCCTAACATAGAAGTAGAATGATGGAACCACGGTCACACTATCATTGTGAGACATCTTGTTGTAAACCTATACCAATCAACCTATACCAAACAACCTATAAAAAATTGTACCAATAACCTATAACAACCTGTACCAATAACTTGTGCCAACATGTACCATGAATCAACCTCTACCTCAACATGTACCATAAAAAAATGCATCAAACATGCACAAGACCTATACAAATAACATGTCACAATAATCTGTTCAAACAACCTATAATCAACATGTATCATAAACAATTGCATCAACCATACACCAACCTGTACCATCAATGAATGCATCAACCATGCACCAAATATGTACCAATCATGCATCAAATACATAAAAAATGTGACTCATCAAGATGTAACAATGTCATCAAATATACACCTCATGTATGTGCCAACTGATCAACTACTTGTCTCAACCATGTACCCAACATGTACCTGAACCAAAAGCCCTCATCAATTTCATCATCCAAATATGATTTCTAAATCTATAATAGGTCTGGTTTATATGATCACATACCTGCAAACCTTCCTTAATTTTAACAACTAGAGACTATCATTTTCATCAAACTTTCCTTTGGTCTCACATGACTAAATTTGGATTAGTCAACAACCATAACTTCAAACAATCATAAATATGTACTTGTAATGAATAAAGACATAAAAATAGTACACAATTTTCTTCAGTTTATTTTTTTTAATTCCTTTAGGTTTCACAGCTTGAAACCTCTCAGAAAAGAAGTTATAGCAAAAATGGCATACCTTGTTGAATTATGGCTTATTCTAGCGAGAGAACTTGTAGAGCGTTCCCCGCATGGAATATTTGTTTTCTGGATCTGAAAATGATACACATAATACCAAAGAATGTACTCTAACTAATACATTTGGTCTTACTTAATTGGGATTTGATATGAATAAGTTGTGACATTTTTACCTGAAACACCTGTTTTAGACTAGTTTCACGACTAGTCACAATCCCTATTTTCCACTGTGTAACTCCAAAAATACAATGACCCACAAGATGAATTTTTTATCACAACTACTTGGATATGTTTCCTCAATGGACTCCCCATTTCAAAATCTAAATCATTCTAAAAAAAAATCATTGTGAAAATGGTGAGATGACCCGTACATAACATACCTTAGAAAGCATCATCAAAAGAATTTATCCTCCCTTGGATTTCAGCCTTCTTTACTTTACCTTCCCTCTGAATTTTTCCTTAGATATCCTTTTATTACCTCATTCACTTGTATATATTCAATATTCTCAAGTGTGATTAAAATGAGAGACTCTTGCCTCTTATTTATACATTTATTTACCTTCCTCAAGGAGTTACCTTCTAACCATCTTAAACCACTTTCCTTATTTTAGAGCTAACCCACTTCTAACCACTTTTCCACTTAGTAATATCTCCATTAGATTTATTCTTTAAATAATTTCTTTTGTATCCACTTTGACTTATAGTACACTCATCACTTCACTTTATTATTTTCCCTCTAAATTCTCTTAAACTACCTTCCTTATTTTAGGGTTAACCCACTTATAACAATGTGTCCACTTAACTTAACCACTTTCCATAATTAGTCATTTCTCCATTCAATTTATTATTTAAATAATTTATTTTGTATTCTCTTTGACTTATAGTACCCTCATCACTTCTCTTTATTATATAATAATTTTTTCTTTGCAAACACTTTGACTACTTTGACCTTTTGGGGCTTCTAGATGACTCATGAGGGTTCTCCAACTTCACATGGCCATAACTCTCTAACTGTGAAGAGTTATGTAACGTTCCACATACCATTGGAAATGAAATGAAATGTAGTATTCATCTATAATAGTCTTAAATGAAAATATAGCAAGTCTCATACAATTTTCCATCAAACAAACTTGGGTCCATTACCCAAACCTTTGTTCTATCAGAATTCGCTACTCGACTTTCTTCAAGGGTTGACATCTATGACAACCAACCCAAATAATAATAAAAAATAACATGAGAGGTAACATATTTGGGTTATATATTGGATTGATGTATGGTGAAACTGGTGAAAGGGGTGTTGGAATACTGAGAGGGGGGGGTGAATCAATATTACCCTTTTTCAATAATTAGCAATTACTTTTTATATTTTATTGATTATCACAATGAATCAACAATGAATTGTATGCAAAATAAATTATAAAAATATATCTAACAACAATTACAAGTTTTATAAAGAATATTGAAGGACATCAATCCTCTTTAGAGAACCAACTCTAGGAGACACCAATCCCCTTATTGAAGGCACCAACTCCCTCGTCTTTAGGGAACCAACGCTAGGAAGCTCCAACTACCTTGTATTTAGGGCACCAACCCTAGGAAGCTCCAACTCACTTATGTTTTACAATTTTATTAGCAAGGATATGAATCCTTCCATGCGACTCCCTTCCGTCCTCACTGCACAAGTATCTTCATGTTTCCTTCCTGGAATCTACTTCAGCTTTTGATCTTCTGATCTGGACTACACAGACAATTTCTTCTCACCACTCTTCCTCGTTTATATAATTTTTAAACCATTGTGATTTATGATGCAACATGTTCTTTTGTTTGGACCATCACACCTCTTCATTTAAATTAACCATAATAATTGTTTTATCATTCTTACTGTGGATGATTTTCATAAACTGATCACATATATGGATCAATTTCATATTTTAACTCAATCCTGAATCTCTGGATTTATTTCAAAAATCGATTTATGTAGAGGTGCTTCCTTCAAACCATTACATGTGACCGATAACAAAACACCACGGGCTTATCAACTTTAGCAACGTATTATATTCTGCCTTTTAAATATCTTACCATGTGTCCAATGGCAGTATCCAGACGTTAGGCCAAACAAACTCTTGAGAACTTATTAGAATCAATGGTCACGATTTAATCTCATGATGAGATGGATGACAGTCGGGACTTTGGGACTTTCAACCTGTGTTGGCAGCCGAACATTTTTTTAACATTTTATATCAATTAAATGATCCATGTAGCTGCCTAACTTGGGTCATAAATTTTTTTGTTTTTGATAAGAAATTTTCGAAATGACAATTGTAAGTTTTTGGTTTTCCCTATTGCTTTTTTCATGCTTCGTTCATGACTGAAATCATGAAAATGAAGCATTAAAACTTACAAATGCGTTACCATTCTATTTGAAAATTTTATGAAAGGAAAAATGTCTCTACAATTTAATAATGAAGCCTTCTTCCTTGCTATGATGACTATTCTCTTTGTTTCGATTCCTTGAATGTCAAGCATGAAAATCATATCTAGTCTCTAAACTTCGATGCATATAAATCTAATGAAGGATTCGGTGCATGATGCGTGCACATTGATCCAGCAGGTAAAAAAACTTTGATCACTTGCCGGTTAGAATTTGAATGCACAAACAATACGGTCGAATACGAGGCACTCCTACAAGGTCTTAGAAATGCACTAGATTTGAGAGTTTAGAATTTAATAGTGTTTGGCGATTCAGAAATTGTGGTCAGACAGGTAAGAAATTGCATTCGTTGTCTATCTCGACACCTGAAAAGATATCAAACTGAGGTATGGAATCTATTAAACAAATTTTATGCATTTAACATTAATTATGTTCCAGGATTGAATAATTTTGAGGCGAATTTGTTGGCTAATTTCTATTCTAAACTTTTTCCTACAGAAGGCCTTTCAACAAATGTGTTTTCGGTCGAGTTTTTGGTCAGACTATCCATCCCGCACAAAATCACTAATTGGAGAGTTTTCGATGACGATCAACAGATCATCAGTTTTCTGCACATGGAAGATACTTTCCAAGGTGCAATTATCGATGAAGGTACCATGACGAAGACCTTCGCAATTTTACTAAAAGATCAAACCCAAGATCTCCGGAATGAACATCGGATCTGGTAAATTCTCTCCCAAAATCTATTGTAAGATTAGAATTTTTTTATGATTTACATGATAAATTCAGAAAATCAGTGAATCATAAAACGAATAGTTCTTCCTTGACCCATGAAAAGGTGAAGCTAGGAACTAAAGATAACCCACAATGCATCAATTTGGGAATGGGATGTTCTGAGTATGAAAAGTCAGCATTTATTAAGTTGTTTAAAGAATTTAAGGATGTCTTTGCTTGGACATAGATGACCTAAAAACCTTTGATCCTAACATCATACAACACATTATTCCCATGAAACCCCAGACTTGAAGCCCTAGACTCAACCTTTTCAACAGAAGCTAACAAATATGCACCCAAACCTTGAACCAACGATCAAGAAAGAGCTAAAAAAACTTTTGAATGCTAAGATAATATTCCGAGTAAGACATACACAGTGGGTCTCTAATCTTGTCCCTGTAAGGAAGAAAAGTGGTGAAATCTGACTATGTGTCGATTTCCATAATTTAAACCGATCATCTGATAAACAAAACTACCATGTTCCTCCCATGGAACAGATTCCCCAACAGGTATCCAGTTCTAAAAGATTATCTCTGTTGGATGGTTTTTTAGGGTATAACCAAGTCCTCATGTCTCCCCCAGACCAGCTGAAAACCACTTTCCATACTCCATGGGGTACCTATGTTTATAAAAATATGCCCTTCGGTCTTATAAATGATGGTGCCACTTTTCAGAGAACGATGGATATTGCTTTCCACGGTCTTATCAATCAATCTGTAGTATTCTATCTAGATGATGTCACTATCTTCTCAAAGAATAAAGGAGATCATTTAGCTCATATAAGATTTGTTCTACAATGATGTCGTAAGTACGACATCTCTTTAAATCCCAAAAAATATGTCTCTGCAGTGGAACAAGGCAAGCTGCTTGGATTCATTGTATCCAATGAAGGGATGGTCATTGACCTTGAAAGGACTCAAGTCATTTCAAAACTCCCCCCCCCCCTCTTCCAAAAAGTCTATGCAATCTTTTTTAGGTCAGATAAATTTTGTTAGAAGGTTTGCCCCGAGCTTTTCAGAAATGGTGAGGCCATTCTAGAATTGAATAAAAAAGGATGTGCAGTACCATTGGGGACCTCTAGAAATTCAATCTTTTGATCAATAAAAAATTCCATAGTAGAGGCTCCATCCCTAATGAGCCCTCACTTTTTGCGATATTTCACTCTCTATACGTTTGCCTCTGATCGATATTTTGCCACTGTCCTAACCCAAAAGAATGTTGAAAACAACAAAGTTCCTATTGCCTTTATGAGATCAGCCTTTAAGGGAGCATAGCTTAATTACCCAGTAGTAGATGAGCAGACTTATGTTGTTTTTAAAGAAGTAAAACATTTTCGATCTTATCTACTGAAATCTAGGACAAAATTCATTGTCCCTTACCCTCGTGTCAGAAATTTGTTAGTATAGAAAGAACTAGGTGAAAAAAGGGAAAATTGGGTCACATCCTTACATGAATATGACCTCGAAATCACTCCAGCACAAATTGTTAGAGGCTAATGTTTATGGAAATTAGTTTTTGATTCAGCTATAGAACAACATAATAAAACTGATATGTTAATTCAAGATCAGCATAATCAAAATCAAATCTGCTGTGTACAAAATCTTACTAGTCCTTGGTATGATGACATCAAGTTCTATCTAATACATAGATCATCTCCCCGTCACCTTGATCCAAAAAAGAGGAGAGCGTTGAGATTAAAATCTACTTCTTTTCATCTCGTGAATGGTATATTGTTTTGCCAAAATTTTGATGGAATACTTATGCGTTGTTTGGAGAAAGATGAAGCAAATAAATTCTTATTAGAATTACATGCAGGGGAAGATGGTGGGCATTTTGGTGGAGAAACCACTGCCCACAAAGTATTAAGGGCAGGGTATTAATGGTCTACTCTTTTTAAAGATGCCCATGCGTTATGCCGCAAATGTGTAATCTGTCAAAAGACTTCTGGATGAGTACAGAAGTCTGCATTCCCACTGCAACCTGTCTTGATAGATTTCCCTTTTCAACAATGGGGCCTTGAGATTATAGGCCCAATTAACCCCACCTCCTCCCAGCAACATAAATACATCATAACAGTGATAGTCTATTTCACCAGATGATCTGAAGCTACACCATTAAAAGTGGTAAACACCAGTTAGGTAATATCTTTCCTGAATTCAAACATTATCACTCGTTTCGATATTCTTGAATGCCTAGTGTTCGATAATGCTTCTTATTTTTTATCTCTCAGAATGAGTGTTTTTTCTTTAGAAAAAGGAATAAAACTAAAGTATTCAGCCAGCTATTACCCCCAAGGAAATGGTTTGGTGGAATCGACCAATAAAAACCTGATCAATATCATCAAGAGAACAGTCTTCGAAAATAAAAAATACTGGCATAATGCACTATTCAATGCAATCTAGGCTGATAGGGTAACTCCAAAATTTGTTTTTGGTAATTCCCCCTTTTTTCTCGTTTACGGTAGGGAAGCAATTATTCCACCGCATGTTCTTCTTCCATATCCATAGTTACCACAGAAGGTTCAAGAAGAAGACTGCCCTCCTTTGGAAAGTCGGATTAATGCTTTGCTGAAGTTAGAGGAAGTAAGGGCTCAAGAAAAACAAAAACTGGATCAACATCAACTTATTGTCAAAAGCTAGTTCGATTTCAATACTGCCTCAGACAAAAATTTAGAGGTAGGTGATCTTGTCTTTAAGTGGGACAAACCTCATGAGGGGAAAGGAATATACTGAGTTCCAAAACCTGTGGTTGGGACCATTCTTAATTGCTGAAAAAATAGGTCCAAGTTCTTTTCGCCTGCAGAATTTAGAGGGACAACCAGACACCTTCCCAGTGAATGGCCAAGCTCTCAAAAGGTATTTTACCTCACAACTCTCTGATACACTTTTTGTACATATTTTTATGTTTTGATTTCTTTGCTTTCTGTTTTTCTTTGTTGGTTTGTTTTTATTTTCATTTTTGTTTATTGGCCTTTTTGAGTCAAACATGCCTATATTACAGTCTATCTTAGAAAAAGAGAACATAATGATTCATCTTGAAATAACTGTCAAAGGCTGTCAGAGCATCAATTGTTGTCTTTCTCTAAAATTGTAGGCTAGTTGAAGATGATATTTTGTTTGAAAGTCGATTTCTCGGTTTCAATTTTCACTTGAAAGTAATCACGATTATCTTTAAAAAGATGTTTACAATGTCCTTGCTCTTAAGAAAAGAAGCTCAACGATGACTCCCTGTCCTCGGAAATTAGTTTTGTTAATAAACTATTTTCAGATCTTGATGAAGGTTAGCTAGAAAAATTTAAGGCCTGGAAAATATTAAGTTCTGTCAAAATTGAAGTTTTCAGCGTCACCCCGCTTTTTTGAATGTCTTTAAAACTATATCAGAATGTGATTAATTTCTTAGAGAGCTATGGGAAGTGTTTGTAAACCTGTCGGGACACTGAACAAGTCTATTGGTAGCGAGTAAATGCATGCATGACATCAAGACAACTTTGTCGGGGTACTAAACAAGCCTGCTGGTAGTGAAGCAATGTTAGGTAGAAGGAATTTCTTAGGTATAAATCTTGTTTTCGGCCATAAGAATCCTTCATTCTGATTTGAAATTTCTTGGACAGGACACAGACATCAGAGTTGGTTAATTGACATCCCTGTTGAGGCTATGGATGCCTGTTGGCAGCAGTGGCCCTGTCAACAATATTGAAGATGTTAGCTTAAACGTCGTGGATTTCTTTTGTGAAGTTTGTCACCAGATTTCATTATTTTCTTGGGAAAAGTGGGTAGTATGAGGGCCTTGGTAATGGGAAGAGTCATGGTCATATTAATAATATGGTTGTTCAAAAGAGGAATACTTCTAGGAATGGACGAGGAGGTGTTCTTTGAGGTCTTTGAGGTCTTTGATGTGGGAAGATTGTTCCTTGAGGATCTCGATAGTCAATTGATTGAGCTAAGGTTGGCACTGATAGTATTGAAGTCTTCCTGGTTCTAGTGGGTGTCACAAATCAAGGCATTGAGTTACAGGGCTCGTGTGGTAATCATTTCGATAAATGAGAAGGAAAATGGTATAGGGGAAACAAAAGGGGTCTGGAGGGGTGGGTGGCACCATGAGGAAGAAGGGTGTCAAATGATAGGTACCACTGCAATCAGGGAGAAAAGGGGGTTCAAAGAGATAAGAGCCAAATAAGGGTGCAGGAGAAGTGTTGGGTCCACAAAACAAATTGTGTTAAAAATTGTCGGTATCATTGGAATCGGGGTGACGAGAGTAGCCCAGTGGGACAGGTCCCAAATAAGTGTGTTAGCGAGACCACTATAGTTTTTTTTTAATCCTGCAAAGTTATACCTCGACATGAATAATACTACAGTGACTAAATGCCCAAATGCTTAACACGAAGAAATATGTAGTAATTTCGCAACGAGGATGTAGAGGGCACAATTGCGCGGCAATAGATCTTGTTTGTTCCATTTTTTTTTCTGTTCCTAGGGGTAGGATATTCAGGGTTTCTAGAGAAAAGGGTTTTCCCTGTGTAGTACTAGACCCAATATGTCAGGGAACCAACTAACTAGGCTAGACCGTGCCCTTAGCCGTACTAACCGACTACCAAGGTACTAGAGACTATCTTCCCGAGTGTTCTTCTTGGTGGCACTATAGAATTGGGACGACTGATCAACTTATATATGGAGGGCTTCAGGAGATATAGTTCGATTTATATACAAGTGTCGTCTCGAAGGGGTTCCAACATGGGTTACAAGGGTGGCCAACATATGTGCGCTTAATTAGCACTTGTATTTCATATGTGTATGACTCCCTCACCACATGTTAATGCTCATAATTATAGATCTATGTGTCCTTAAGATGCTCGAATATGTCTCTACCCTGAAAAAATTTAACCCACAATTTTATGTTGCGGAAGGTGTTGTGATACCACTTGTAGTATTCTAAATATAAAATAGTATGCAAAACATAAATATTTTATCTAGAAATGGCAGAGAAACAACGATATAACCAGAAAAATACCATAATAACACCAAAAGAGCACTTTGATTACTGATGACAATGCTCACTTGCCTCTCCGACACGGAAATCTCGAGCAGAGCAGAGCTCTATTACAATAATATCCAAGACAATATTTATGATACTCTCTACTCCTATTCATACTAAATCTATCTATCCAAAAGAATAATCTAGAGGAATATCCTTATAGAAGATGAAGCTTCTATTATGTCTTCTTACATTTGACTTATTCTTCCTTATTGCTAGGCCTTATTAATATTGGCATTTATTACATGGAATTATATTATTCAACCTACATGCGAGGTTAGTTAGGTTAGGTCCCTAACATTTCTACATTCAAAAATGATTTAAAAAAACACATAATAGTGATTTTGTGTAGATTGTTGGATTCCAAAAAAAAAACCAAAAATGTAGAAGAGTTAGACAACACCATTTCACTATTCTTTAACTAATTCCTCATCTTACAAAGTCTTAATATGATGTTTTAATATCACTAATTTTGTTATTCTTTAACTAAATCGTTATGTTACAAAGTTTTAATATAATCTTTTGATATTTAGTACAATGTTAACTTTAACATATTTTAAAATTCGAACACAATTCATTTCATTCCCAAGAATTTCGTTACACTGATAATATTTATAAACATTGTAATTAACTTCATATAACTATTGCACATGCATAAATTGAAAAACGTTCATCCCACTTTAATAAAAAGATTAAAATAAAATTCTAGATATTAATTTTATCACATACTTTATTTTAATAAAATGCTATCATTAAAATATAGAGAAAATGAAAGATGAAAATAAATATTATTGATCTCCTATTGTGATTTTTAAATTATATGAAGGTATACATACCCTATCCCCCTCTATATTGAACTTGTGACCACTTAAGAGAAAGTATATGTTCTTAACCATTAGACCCACAATTATATATCTAATAATTGTTACAAAACAACACATACAATATATCCAATACAATAATACTCCTCTATTTCTGTTTTCTGGTTAATATTTATTAGAGAAAGGTGCATGGATGATTTTAGGGGCTAAATTTCGCTCATGGGCTAATTTTCCATTCTTTTTTCCAATACAAGATTCTCTATTCTAAAAATGATTCGCCCAAATTCTATAAGATACAATTATTTTACCTTAAAAATCGCCAAAAGTTTATACAAACTATATAAAATCCTTATAAATTTGAATGTTTTTACAAAAATATCGCCAAACATTTACAGTTCGCATATGAAGGATTAGAAATATTCGCGAGGTTTCTACATTTAAAAATAAATTTTCATCCTTAAAATCATCTCTGTAAAGGTGATTCCAACTACCCGTTATTACTATATTATTTCATTTTAACTATCTAGTTGGTTTATTAATTATGTATTAATTATTTAATACACCTATATTATCTTCCGTAAATTCATTAAATAATATTATATTTTTTATTAAATATCTAATAATTGTTACAAACAATACAATACAATGATACTCTTTTATTTATGTTTTCTCGTTAATATTTAGTTAATATTTATTAGAGAAAGGTGATGCCAACTACCCCTTATTATTATATTATTTCTTTTTAACTACTTCGTTGATTTATTTATTGTGTATTAATTATTTAATGCACTTATATTATCTTCCATAAATTCATTAAATAATATTATATATTTTATTAAATATCTAATAATTGTTACAAACAATACAATACAATGATACACTTGTATTTATGTTTTCTCATTAATATTTATTAGAGAAAGATGATACCCACTACTTCTTATTATTATATTATTTTCTTTTAACTAACTAGTTAATTATGTATTAATTATTTAATTTATTTATATTATTTTTTTAAAAATTATTAATTAATATTATATTTTTTATTAAATAATATAAAGTGTTCTAACCATATCTTATTATTATATTATTTCCTTTTAACTAATTACCTTACTTATTTCCTTAAATCTATTATTTTATTTTGATAATAAATTGAAAACTTCAAGATAAAACCTTCCAATTGAACATATTGTAAATCACTATTGACGTGGCCGTAAAGTTTCTCCATAAAATCGGGTTGCTTT
>ML778688.1:606834-638465 GCA_009831015.1 Picea engelmannii | reverse complement strand
GAATCGTGAATTAGTAACACTGGTATGTTTGATTCCTATTTTCGTCGATATGTTGCACACTAATTTATATGTTCTGCAATTGAAGTTTGTATTACTTAGCTGTTAATAAATCTAATTGAAATTTGTATTATTTATATGTTCTGCAATTGAAATTTGTATTATTTAGGTTATGACGGATCTCGATGCTGCTGGCGGCGAGTATATGCTATAATCCTTCTCAACTCAACTCAGAACTACTTTCTGATAAATACTTTTACAATAACAGTATTAATCGCTACGTTGCACTGCAGGGCAATTCAGTTTTTCATTGATGACGATGAAGAAGGTATGATGGTTGAGATATTGACAAATCGAATTCGCACAGTAACGTTAAACTAGATGAATATGTTTTCTTTCTTTGTGCTACGATATTAGAATTTTTTATATGGGAGGAGCTCCTTGCTTATGAACCTCCAAGATAAAATTGTTATTTACCTCCTTGCTTAGAATTTTTTATATGGGAGGAGCTCCTTGGATAAAATTGTTATTTTTTCGTTATTTAAATGGTTGGATTCAAGGTATTAAAAATCTTTGGATTATATGAATTTAGCAAATCTGTAGATCCAATCATTCCTCAATGAATTTAGGGTAAAATCAAATGAAAAAATAGCTAGAACTTCTAGACCATGCTATTTTTTTTTTTTTTTTTCCCGGATTTGATATAGCTATTGGACAAAATAGCTATTTTTTGTTGTTTAAATTGCTGAATTAGACATGGTGAAAAATCCTAGAGCACTCTGATTATACAAACATAGCCATTTAAATCAAACAGAAAGCTTCTACTCTGCTATTTTTTTCCCACTTTATATAACTATGATCTAATACAACTTCTTGTTGTATAGTCTATGGTTTATCTATGAACAATATATGTATCTATTTTTTTTTATAATATATTTAATTATTATTATTATTATTTATTGTTAAAATTGTTGGATTCAATATGGTGAAAAACCTAGAGCACTATGATTATACAAACTTAACCACTTAAATCAAACAGAAAGTTTGTACTCTGCTATTTTTTTTCCACTTTAATAACTATGATGTAATACAACTTGTTGTTGTATAGTGTATGATTTATCCATGGACAATATAGGTATGTAATTTTTTTTTATTATTTTTTTATTATTATTATTAATATTTCTTGTTTAAATTGCTTGATTCAATATGGTGAAAAACTTTAAAGCATTATGATTATACAAACTTAGCCACTTAAATTAAACAAAAAGCTTATACTAAACTATTTTTTTTCCACATTACATAACTACTATGCAATATAACTTGTTGTTGTATCTGTATATGGTTTATGGACAATACAGTTATCTATATTTCAGATTATTATTTCTAAAAGTCGGTGCCCAACAAAGCAATTTTGACTGCCATTAAAGTTTAAGACAAACTTTATGATCATTTAGAAAATGTTAATATTATGTTAATCTTACCCAATAAAATTTAATGGAAAATAATTTCATTATGTAGTCTTCATCACAAAGAGGACATCAAACATGACAAATTTACTCAGAAGAGTGGACAAGAATAATGTAACTCAACTTATATTTGTTACCAGTGCAAATTTTATTAATGAAACGAGTGCTATCACAATTGATTCATTAGATATCAAAATCTGGAATAGTCACAAGATTCTATTTAGAAGTCACAATAACATTTATGATCACTAATAACACAATGTAAAATAAAAACAATTTATTTGATGAGAAAAAAACTTAATTTAGTTTTTGTTTGAAATTTAATTATATTATTTGCATTGTGATGGTACCAAAAAAATATTAATTTATCCTGTTTTAGTAATGCCATATTCAATTCAATAGAAAAAAAAAGTATGCAAGTTATCTACGATGTAGTCTTTTATTCACAATATTGATGCAGTGCAATTCATTGACCTTGGGTTTGCTGCCATGAAATGAAAGAGAAATCGTGGCAGAATCTAGATGAATTCCTTGACCTTGGGTTTGCTTCCATGAAATGAAAGAGAGATCATGGATGTCTAGATGATCGGTGGTATAATGTTTATATGAGGAATAAAGAGAAATTAATAATCAAGACAAAAGTAAGACATATTTTTGTTCTGTTGATCAAATGATAATATTATTTATTTTGAAAAATTTATTTAAAAAACTAATTAAAAACATCTTTCTTTTCTTGATAAATCTAGTAAAACCTGTAAGTTTGTACTTAGCTTCGCCACACCTTGCAGCATTTTGGAATAGCACCATATACTTTAAACGCATTCCTTGTTTTAAAACATGACCTTTCCCAACATGGAATATGCTTTAAACGCATTCCTTGTTTTAAAACATGACCTTTCCCAACATGGAATATGATAGTCACAAAATTGTGCATATAAGGCCTCGCCTCTTTCTCTAGAGATGAGAAGTTAAAAAGAAAATATCTTGTCTACCGTAATGTCTTCACATCTCGCAACTAATGACATCATATATTCAGCGATATCATCACCTAACCCTAGCTTATGAAAGGGAAGATGGATAATTCATTAATTAAGTAATGTCATGATGGGAATATACCCACTTTGATATGATAGAAAATAAACATAGAGATTCATGATGGTGATTAGATCATAACCCACGATATGATAGAAAAAAAACATAAATATTCATGATGGTGATTGGATCATAACCCATGACAACATTATCTCTTGAATGAGCTACATGCTTTAAAACCTTTTTGATAAATCAATAATGATTGCATAGGATGAAGTTTTCTACAATATTAATGCATCAAAATAATGTTATTAGTGAGAGAAATTTACAAGATCAATGCATCAGAATGCTAATTTGGAGTGAAAGTGACAACAATTAATGTTCATAGTGTAGTTGAGTAGATGTTGTGTAAGTACTTCAACATTACTAGATTTGGCATGTTAGAAAGAAAATTAGATGTTTTTAGCTAATCATCTCGAGTTTTTCGGGAATCGATCATTGCCAATAGATGTGTAAGACAATGATGCTTTGAATGATGGTACCAAGGATAGTGATATCCATATTCTTCAAACTATGGTTGTCACTATTTAACAATTTAGATTGTACTTTAAAAATGATTTCCAAGTAACTTTGGACTTTGATAAAGGCTTGTTATTATAGATATACATTGATATAAAATACCATGCACAATGAATATACCATGTAATATAGGAGACATATTCTCACTTTCTTACTTGGATTTCATCATCAAAATAGATGTTCATGAAGAGTACAATAGGCTTGAGTGAGGAGAACAACAATATGAAACTATTATGGTGTCACTTTGTAAGAATGAAATAGGACCTCAAGTGGGTTTTTCCATGTACTAGAGAGTAGGAAGTGAAGTAAGTGATGGATTTAGAAAGGGAGGATCGTGATTTTTAGAGGCCGACAAATCTATACTGAAAGTTTGGGCGTAGGAACCAATGCAGATGAAGAGTGAAAGTGGAGGGGGGAACTGACAAGAAACATGTTTAAGCATAGAGGGAATGGATAGGGCATCTATACCTCATAAATGTTAAAAGAGGGAATTGTCAAGAAAGAAGGTTACACATAGAGGAAATGGGTAGGACATATCTTGTTAATTAATTGGGTTGGTTTTCATTGATGTCAACCCTTGAAGAAAGTATGGTAGAAAATTTCGGTAACACAATGGTCTCGGTAATGGACCCAAGTTTGTTTGATGTATAATGGTATGAGTTTTGATATATTTGCACGTAAGACTATTCTATATGGATAGTACATGTCATGTCATTTATGGCCTTATGAAGTTGAAGGACCCTCATATGATTGGCTTGAAGCCCCAGAAGTCAAACAAGTCAAAGTTCTTGCAGAGAATAATTTTCTTAAATAATAAAGTGAAGTGCCAAAGTCAAAGAGGATTATTTAAATAATAAAGTAAAGTGATAAAGTCAAAGAGAATTATTTAAATAGTAAAGTGAAGTGACAAAATCAAAGAGTATTATTTAAATAATAAAGTGAAGTGACAAACTAAAGGAGGATTATTTAAATAATAAACTAAATGGATAAATTTATAATTATGGAAAGTAGTTATAGGAAGGTTAACCCTAAAATGAGGAAAATGGGTTAAGTTGTCAAGTGGCTATTGGATACACGGACAAGTGAAAAATTGGGCAAAGTTGGACATAGGTGACTATGTGGACAAAGTGGCTATGTGTACAAAGTGGCCTAGAAGATTCTTCTAAAAAAGCTACTTGGAGAGTATAAATAAGAGGCAAGGCTCTCTCATTTGAAATACACTTGAGCATATCAAATATCTACATGTGACTGAGGTAACCAAAGGATATCTAAGACGAGTTTTAGAGAGAAGGTGAAGTAAAGAAGGCCGAAATTCAAGGGAGGATAAATTATTTTGATGATGCTTTCTAAGGTATGTTATTTACAAGTCATCTCACAATTTTCACAAATTTTTTTTTCTTAGAATCATTCAGACCGTGAAATTGGGAGGCCAATGAGGAAACATATCCAAGTAGTTGTGGTACGAATTCCATCTTGTGGGTCATTGTATTTTTGGATCTACACTCCGTGGAAAATAGGGTTTTTGGCTAGTCCTCAAACTAGTCTAAAAGAGGTGTTTTCTGGTAAAAGCATCATAACTTCTTCATAACATATCCAAATTTAGTAAGAACAAATGTGTTGGTTAGAGTAAATTCTATGGTATTCTATGTAAAATTTTCATATCCATGCAACAAATATTCTTTGTGGGGCATGCTCTACAATTTCGCTCTCTAGAATAAGCCATAATTCAACAAGGTATGCCATTTTTTCTATAACTCATTTTGTGAGAGGTTCCAAGTAGTGACACCTGGAGAAATTACATAAAACATATTGAAGAACATTGTATACTATTTTTAGATATTTATTCATTGGAGGTACATAGTTATGATTATTTCAAGTTAGGTTTTTTGACTAATCCAAAACTATTCATGTGAGACTAATGTAAAGTTTGATGAAAATGATAGTCTCTTGTTGTTAAAGTTAAGGAAGGTTTGCAGGTGTGTGATCAGATACACCAAGTCTATTACAAAGTTACAAATCAGATTTGGATTATGAAATTGATGAGGGGTTTTTGTTGAGGTTGAGGTACAGGTTGGTGGATGGTTGATGCACATGTTTATGGTACAGGTTGATTACATGTTGAGGTACAAGTTGATGCATGGTTGATGCATGGTTTAGGTTATTGGTACAGGATTTTTGGCGCAGGTTGATTGATATAGGTTTACAATAGTATATCTCACAGTGATAGTGTGACAGTGGTTCCATCATTTTACTTATACATCACAGTGGTTGGATGGGGCAAGGATAGGTGGTTGTAGCCACCTTCTAGTTGTAGCTAGAGAACATAGAGGGTTGTATCCTCCTTCTGGTTGTAGCCAGAGAATTGGGGAGTTGGAGATTCTCTCAGGTTGTAACCTGAGAAACTAGGGGGTTGGAGGCTCCTTCAAGTTTCAGTTGGAAAACAAAGTAAGTTGATGCTTTTAATGAATGTAATTATTCAATACATATAATAAAAATCATTTTGTGGTTTTCTTCCTCTTTGGGTTTCCACGTAAAAACACTGGTGTACTGTGGATGTGTATGATTTTTCATTTTTTCATTGTTTATTTACTCTACAAATATTGGATGATAATGCTACATTGATATAACACTCAGATTATATGGTTAAAAATTATTAGATTTATCTATTATTGATTCACCCCTCTCTCAGTAATCAAACAATTGGTATTAGAGCAGGTTCCTTCAGAAATCAGTTTAACCACTAAAAGGTAGATCATGGAGAGCAACAACATGTATAAAAATGGAATACCACAGTTTGATGGACAGGAGTATGCCTTTTGGAGCTTAAGGATGAAGATATATATACAAGAACATTTTTTGAAACTTGGAAATCAATTGTAGATGGATACACACCACGAGTAGTTCCACTGACAAATGACAAAGCTATGAAATTCGGTCAGAATATTTCCAAATCCACAAATGCACTTTTGAATGGTCTTGGAGAATCAGTATTCACCAAATTTTCACATTGTAAATATGCTAAAGAGATATGGGACAAACTTCGAAATGTTTATGAAGGAGATTCAAAAGTCAAAGCAGCAAAGCTTCAAACTTACGGAGGCGAGTTCAGACAACTAAAGATGAGGGAAGATGAGAACATTGCATCGTACTTTTTATGAGTCAATTAAACAATAAATGAAATCTTCGGATTGGGAGAAGAAATCAAAGAATCTTTAATTGTTCAAAAGGTACTAAAATCTCTTCTTATGAGATTTGACCCTAAGATATCAACACTAGAATAAAGAGAAAATATAAACTCAATAAGCATGGACGAACTACATGGAATATTCATAGCATATAAAATGAGAAATGAAGAGGAAAATCCATATATAAAAGAATAAAACTTCAAAGAATCCAAAAGGTCAAAGAAAAAGGGAAATAAAAAAGAAAAATAACATAGCAACAACAGTGATGTCACGAAAGATGATGAAGAAGTGGCCAACTTTGTCATAATATTGAACAAGGAAACCAACAATAGCTATAGAGGTAAGCTTCATTTGATTTGTTTTAATTGTGATGGTATTGGTCATTTTTCTAACAAATGTACTCATAATAAAAAGATAAATTATGAAGGTTACTCAAATAACAAACAAATATATAAAGGAAAAAGAACCACAAAGAAAGTTTTCGAGAAAAGTTTATGCACCAAAGACTACATCTCATCATCATATGAAGATGAAGTCAATGATAGTGAGACATAAAGAGCTATATCCATGGAAGTGGAAGACTATGATAAATAAGACTCTGAAGAAGAATATGAAGAGGCAATAGTTGACTAACGAGAAGAATTATTGTGTTCCATAGAATTTATGAGAAGAGAAAAGAAGAATAACAAGAAACTACAACAAGAACTCGACAGGAAACAAGACACTCAGAAACTAGAACAAATGATCAAAATTTTGAAGGTTCAAATTGAATAAGATAAAAGAATTGAATAAGCACTCAAAGAACAACTAGAAGGAAGAGATAGGATCATTGGAATTTTGGAAGAAGAAATTGTCACATTAAGAAAGGATCTTCAAAAGAAAAATATGTAGAACAACTCAAAAATTTTGAATGACATTATCGGCAGTCAAAAACAACATCATGACAAGTATGGACTTGGATACAATCATACAGAAAAGGGATCAAGCTCCAAAACAACAAAACAAGAAACATGTAAAAAAAGATATGAAAAAAGAATCAAAGGGTATAGGAAGGTCTACAAATAAAATTACTTGGACACTCCTCCACCGAAAAGATTCAGATTTCAGAATCAATGTCTGACAAAAACAAATAGGCCTCAGGAAGAAGAAGGATTCATAAGATTACCTCCTTTTAGAATATCTTTAACTCCTAGGTATCAAACTATCTTTTCTGGTTTATGTTATGCATGTAATAATTTTGGACATAAAGTTGTGAATTGCATAGCTAACAACATGAACATAAACAACTTTGAAATTCATACACAAAAGGGTTATCTACGAAGGCCTAGTGAAACACAGAGAAGAAGTTACAACAGGTTTGCATCTTTGAGCACTGAAGTGGAATGCTACACATGTAAAAACTTTGGATACATGGCCAAAGATTGCAGAATGGTAGTCCCTCCTAGAGAACCACAAAAGAACAACAACAACCACAGATAAGAACCTCGAAAAAGGACATGGATAAGAAATCATAATCAATATAGCAATGAAGAATGCACACTCTCTTTACAATCTAAGAAGAATAAACATGGTTGATATGTTAACAATGGTTATTCAAAACACATGACAAGTGATAGAGACATGTTTCTTAAATTAATAAAGGAAAGAGATGGATCAGTCTCCTTCAGAACTGATGATTTAGCTAAAATCATTGGAAAAGGTACAATCAGAATAGGAACAAGAATACCAAGGCTGAAAATGTTCTACTAGTAGAATATATGAAACATAATATTCTAAGTGTGAATCAAATGTGTGACTAAGGTCATAAAGTCACTTTCAATTCACAAAAGTGCGAGATAAGAAAAGAAGGTTCAAGAAAATTGATTGCAACAGTTGCGAGAACTTCAAGCAACATATATGTATTAAGTGAAATTGGAAATTAAAAGTGTTTCCTAAGAAAGGAAGATGAAATTTTACTATGGCACAAAAGAAGGGGGCACATACATTTTGATAACCCTGTCAAAGTGAGAAAAAGGGAAGAAGTTAGAGAAATTCCCCAGATCACGAAACCAACCAACACTTTATGCAAGCATTGTTAATAAGGAAAACAAACAAAGACTAGGTTTAAATCAAAACAATATTCAACGACAAGAAAACTAGGAATTGTGCAGACTGATCTACTTGGACCAACTACAACAAAGGTTTTTAAAGGTGAGAAACACTTTATGTTATTAGTTGATGATTATACAAGAATGACTACAGTTTTCTTTCTCAACAATAAATCAGAAGCTTTTGAAAAATTCAAGGTCTACAAGGAAATGGTTGAAAATGAAATGAATTCAAAAATCAAATTCCTGAGATCTAATAATGAAGGAGAGTTCACTTCAAAGGAATTTATGTACTACTTCAGTAGGCATGGAGTAAAAAGTCAATTCTTTGTTGCTAGGGCACCTCAACAGAATGGAGTTGTTGAAAGAAAGAACAGGATAGTATAGGAAATGGATCGAACAATGCTAATGGATTCCAAATTGATAGATATCTTTTGGAAACAGGTGTTGCATACAATAGTTCACATTCAAAACAAAGTAATGCTTAGAAATAATGCTGAAAAAAGTCCCTACGAGCTATGGAAAGGGACACCAGAAAATGTGAAGCACTTCAGAGTTTTTGGAAGCAAATGCTACATCAAAAGAGAAGATGGCAGAATGGGAAAGTTTTACTCTCGTGTGGACAAAGAAGTAATTTTTGGTTACTCAAGTACAAGGAAAGAATACAAGTATTACAACCTGAGATTGAACAAATTTGTGGAAAACATCAACTTAGCAATTGATGAAATAGGTGGACAAGAATTAAAGTAAGAAGAAAATGAATCAATGGAACAACTTTACGAAGAAGAAGAATAATATGAGAAGGAAGTACAAGGGGAAGATGAAGAGGATCAGACAGAAGAAGAATAGAATGGTCAGCAAGTGCCTCCAAATAAGCCTAGCAGACGAGTACAGAAGAACCATCCTTCAGATCAGATTATCGGAAACAAGGATGCAGGAGTTGAGACTAGAAGAAGAATTCTTTCACTATAAAAAACACACCTAGCACTCTCATCTACGATTGGACCAAACTATTTTGAAGAGCCCAACAAGGACGAATTTTTTAATAAGGACATGGATGAAGAATTGGATCAAATAGAGAAAAATCACACTTGGGAATTGGTTCCAAGACCAAAGCATAAGAATGTGATCAACACAAAGTGGGTATACAGGAATAAATTGAATGAAGATGGATAGGTTACAAGGAAAAAATATAGATTGGTATGTAAAGGATATGCACAGGTTCAATGAATCGAATTTGAATGGACATTTTCCCTAGTTTCCAAATTGGAAGCAATCTAATTGATTTTAGCTTATGCATGCTACCAAAATATTAAAGTGTATCAGATGGATGTAAAATCAACTTTTTTGAATGGGGAACTTGAAGAAGAAGTCTACATTGAACAATTAGAAGGATTTTAATTGTCAGAGAACATAGATTATGTGTGTAAATTAAAGAAGACCGTGTATGGTCTAAAACAAGCTCTTAGAGCATGGTACTCTAGATTGGATAAATATCTACAATAGATAGGGTTCCAAAAAAGAAGTGCAAACATAAACCTCTACATCAAGTTAACTCAATATAGTATTTTATTAATTGAAGTTTATGTTGATGATACTATTTTTGGAATTACTGATGATGGGTTAAGCCAAAAAATTGCAAAGGACATGCATAATGAATTTGAAATTTCATTACTTGGAGAACTATCCTTCTTTATGGGTCTTTAGATGAACCTACCGAATCTCTGATGTTGTTGACTATCCGACATAGATCTATCCATCTTCTATGCCACCAAAAGAAAACCTTTGTTGTGTGATTCTCCATGAATTTTATTTCCTGAGAATTTATTCCCGTGTTCGCACTGCCTAGATCGTCTAAACAACTTATGTTGTTGCATGTCTCATTGTTGTTGTGAGCCTGCCATTGATGGAAGGGGCGATCTTGTCTTCTTAAATTTCATGCAAGAGGAACTCAACAATTTTGATTAAACTGTAATATTTATTTTATGCCAAACCCACCAAAAAACCACCACCATCTACTATTTTCCTTTTATTTGGATCGTTTCGTGATACAGAGAGAGAAACCACAAAGTGACGCTACCATTAATTCAATCATTTTGTTGAAGATATTTTTTGGTTGACTTTTGGGGTTACGCCCTTGTTATTCATTTTTCTTCTCCATGTTCGACTTCCACGATGGTCCATATCTTTATCCCTAGTATACCTAAGATATCATGGGGAATAACCTTTCCTTCTTCATTCCATTCATGGTTTAATTGACCTCAGGAGATGGTCTCTATCGGTTGGTAGTGACCCATTAGAATCACTCCTAATCCCTTAAATTTTTAATTCTTATTTTTATTTTTTATCACTTTACATATCCACACTTACTATCTATGATATGATGGATGGAGGATATGACCTTCCTTCCTGAGATATAAACCTGACGATTTTCGATGCCCTGATGATTTTAATCTGATCCGATGGGAATAAGTGTTCATGTGTGTTTGGTGGTGAGATGAGTTCTATGTATCACGATGTCATTTCCCCTTCTCTTGGGTGGGTGACATTCATTTCAGGTGATTCTCATTGTTATATAAGTGAACGTTTTGCCCCTCCCTCTGCACCTGATCAATATTCGCACAATGGACTTGGGGCTGAGAAAATATCTGATGCTTTCCTCCCTCATTCTATATTTTCGACGGTGATTAGAGTGTCATGTTTATGACAATGTTGTGTTATTACAAAGTTGGAAAAGAATAAATTAAATAATTTAGTATATAACCGTTATATACTAACAAAACCTTGGTGATTAGTGGAGTGATTGACCGTAGGAGGTATTAAAGACAACAAAGGAATTGAACGATTTAAAGAATGTGTATATAACAATTTTATAATTTTCATTATATTAGCAGTTTAATAGTAGCATCGCATTAACAACTTTATTAATTTACATCTTATTAACAATTTAATAGTTTCTTCTTATTAACAGTTTTAATAGTTTGCACCCTATTAACAATTTGCATCAGCTTTAATCGTTTCATTTAATAGGTGATTATAACATTATATAACAATAATATTACGAGGAACAATTATGATAGTTTAATAGTCTCAACATCAGCTTTAATGGTTCCATTTTAAATTGTGATTAGATAGTTGTGTAACAGTTTAATGATGCGTAACAGTTTTAATTGTTGAATAGTTTTTCATCTGCTTAATAATTTCAGTTTTAATTGTGATATAATTGTTTTATTATGAATTAATTATGAATAAGGAAATTATCCCTTCGATTAGTTTAAAATTTTCTTTTGCATTAGATCAATGATTTAATGATGATCATTACATTGATCACCTATAATAGTTTTAATTGTGTTTACAACAGGGAAATAAATAAGGGTATGTCGAATTTATTAATGTTGTCAATGGAAACCCTTATCAGATAAGTTGTAATTAATAATTATAAGTTACTTTGTTCTTATTGATGTTTAAAGGGTTGTCTTATTTTAATGGAGGGTAGGGTAGTACTAACATGAATTTTTGTAGTAGTTAAGTTTGGATGCTTGAACTTCAATAGTCCTAGGATGGTAAAATTCTATTAAGACACTTCTAGATAGATGCAATTTAACCTTGTCATTTGCAGATTTCATTGCACCTTGCTTGGATTGATTGAATAGAGTGCTTTCATTATATTTTTAGTTTTGATGTCTCACAGAGCTAGTTGGTTTCAAGCAATGCTGGATTTTGTGTTTGATTGAGGGTTAGAGTCTTTTTACGTTGCATTGGGGTACCTAGCATGCCTGTCACAATGTGGCGACATGATTCCTTGAATTAGGATCAATGTGCACGTTGAACGATAAGAACATATGATACCTGGATTGAGTCATGCGCTTCCCATCGAGGGTGTTGTTGTTCATTTTAATTGATGTTTTGGTGCTTGGTTATGTAACATTTTAATGTGATTGGTTTCTTTCTCACCGTTAAGGTTCTAGTCACTTATGTCATTGATGTCGGTTGCATTGGTTGATCTCGATGTTGTCAGTAAGCTTAGTCCTCTTTATTCTTTTCCCGATTGAATGTTCGTATTTTCCTAGCTACATGATGTGATAGAATGCTAGGTCGTCATGTTGTATGTTGTGTGATGTGTGTGTGTGTGTTGTGTTCATTGTTAAGTTGTGATTCTTGCTTGTATTATTGACTTTCTTGATTTTCGTTCAAAATTTTGTACTTGATATGCGTCATGTGTTGTCATAATGGTGGGGGTATTTAAAAATAGTTCTTCGGGTCAATTATGTCTTGGATAACTTGAACATGTCCTAGCAAAATGAACTAAGAAACCTTTTATCCTAGTCACTGACTATGTTCCTCAGGAGGCCATGGAATCTAAAAACTTCTCTAAAGAATATATCTTCTACCTCAGATGTGTTGTATTCAATAGAAATAATAAACAAGTGCACATACTTAGTCAACTTTTCCACTATCATGTAGATACATTCCCTACCCTACAACTTGGGTAATCCTATGATAAATTACATGGAATTCCTTTCCCACTTATGCTCTGGAATTGATAATGGATGAAGCAGTCCTCCAGGATGTGTGAAGTCCTAGTGGACACCCCTTTCCAAGGGCTGCGTTACCTCTCAGTCTAGGATCTTCTCAAGATTAAATCGAAACAGTCTTTGATTCCCTGTTGGAACCTCTAGGAAAAAATCCACAGGTATTTACAAAATTCCACTCACATGCATAAGTTCTAAACAGAAGTTTCCTCCACGTGACCATGCCTTGTGAACACACGCCTACCCGAAAAGGCACGTCACAATTTTTTGTTTCGGCTATATGAGTCAACCAAATCTCTGTCCTTCGAACTCTCGTGTCCAAAAATTTAGACAAGGGCCTAGCGCATGCTAGCTCCTTCCGTATCCTCCATCCATATGACCCTTTACTATGACCTGGGGCCAATCCTTCCAAGTGCATCAATGTTTCTCATATCGAAACTCTCGATACAATTCACCTTCGTTCTCCCTATCCTTGGATACTCGAAATTGTGAAATATTCGGATATGATCAACGGTCCACACTAACTCTCCATTCAACGGCTGTGATCAAAGCATGATTTCACATTTTGTGAATTCTCACAACTCCCACCTATGAAATGAATCAACGATCCATATCTTCTCCTCGATCAATGACTACGATCTTTTCATGAGTTTTTGCAAGTCTTCCCTTTGACTTCCCTAAGTCGCGAGTCAGCGAAATATTAATCGATTTCCACCTATCCTCTCATGATGGATAGTCCTGATGATTTTGGGACTTCATGTTTCGGGATTTCTCTAATTTCACTCTTCTTCTTCAAAATCTTCTGGTTTGCAAAATTATGAAGGATCCTCGCAGCTAACTAGTGCACTACTTCTCTGATATCTAATGGTAGGAAATGTTTTTTCTCTTCCTGGATGAATATTAATCCTTGATCTTCCTTTGATTACCTCGAATTTCTATGCTCCACCTTCATGCACTTCAACCCTTCAAGACTTAAAATTTTTTCTAAGTGTTCCGTCTCGAAGCTTAAAAACACTACTCCTCTTGAGCTTATGTCAATGAAACTTTACCTTGGCCCTGCACACACTTACTCTGTGTGAAGATTTGCACTATCTCTTCTGAGATTCTTGACCTTTCTCTCTATGTAAGGAACTCATCCCTTTTGTGTATTCCTTAGAAGAATTCTAGTGTTCCTCCTGGCACACTTATGGACTCAACATCTTGATATTTCAAACTTTAACACAAGTTTTCTCCTACACACACTCCTTGTGCTCAATATGCACACTCTGCATACAAAAATTTCCCGCTATCCCTTATACTTTAAGTCTAAAAAGAATTCTTCATATACAATCCTTTCACTTTGACTTGCCTCCAACTGGTCGTCTTTCAACTCTTCATCCAAGTGTTGGCCTAGTGCACTCATTGCATAGGTCTTCCTCTAGAGTATTCAAAAAATTTGTAAGTGTCTTCTCCTCTAACGCTTCTCTTATCTCTAAACTCAAAGCATAGTTCTTTTGTGCACTCCTTGCACTCACTTTATGCCCACCTAGAAAATCTCTAGAGAGTTCTCAGTGACTATGTCTCTCTGTTATTTCTCTAAACATATTTTCCTCTAAGGTATTCAACAACCTTGAGGATCCTCTCTTGAGTTTATGATTTCCTTGGTGTGCCCTCCTAGAAAATTCTTCCCTGAATTAAACACAGAACTCAGATATGCACTATTTTCACTAGCTCACAGAGTCTTCAATACTCTCTCATGCAACTCCTTTCATTTGGCCACAAAGAACCCAGACCGAAATCAAAAGATCTCATAGACAGTAAACTTTTTCTATCCCTGCAGATGAAATATAACATACATCTATAACATTTATGAACATACACAGATATCATTCAAAGATCACAGATAACATAAATATACATCACATGTAGGAAAAACTTATTTTCTTTATATTAAGATCAATGTCTATTTACAACTGTATACAAGAATGGACTATCACAAAGTCTTAGTTTTTTCTAACTCTCGTTACTCTATTGCTATCCTAATTCTTTATTTTCTCTCTAACACCTAACTCAGTTCTCTCATTTAATTTTACAAGAGGCTCTTCTAGTTTATCCTCTCCATACTAAATGTTATCACCGTCTAAGTTAATACACCTTATCCTATGATTCAATACAAAGAACAAAGATCCAGACCTGACATGGATCTAGAAATTCTTATAGTCAATTACTTCGATGAATCTATCCACACCTATCTAAAGGCATGTATTTTGGTGTTTTATCAACCTTACACATAAATTTACATAATTTAATATTTTGAATCCTGGAAATGAGAGGGTCGGTACCTCTCCTTATCTTCAAATGTCTGTTGATGTGTTGATTTGTTGATGCATATGTCAAGGTGGAAATATGCTCCTACATCAACTCAGACCTATTCTATGGGAAAGTCATGCATCCCCTCACATGTTGAAGCACATCCCCTTTGATACCCTTCCATGAGAATATATCCCTTACATGTTTGTAAGTATTCAGATACCCGTAGTTACCCACTACAGGTGTATCATTTGTTTCCCTCTAACTATTATCCTTGAGTGTCGACTTGGGTACAAGATACATCCTATATTTGTAGTAGATGATGTCATCCACTACCCTATACCTGTCACCTTGAATACTTCCCTTCATCAGCTCACAAGCAAAGGTATTCTTGGAGTATTCCACCAAGAGAATGAACTTTCAGTCTATTGGTACCTCTATCATAGAGAAGGTTGTAGCTCTCCTGGGTAAGGCATCAACAACCATGTTCCTATTTCTATTTACATACTCAATGTATAAATCATATGATTGTACCGTAATCACCCATTTATGGTGCCTCTCATTTAAGTCTCTTTGCTCTAAGAAGTATCTCAAGTTGTTGTGGTTAGTCTGAACCAAAAAGTGCCCTCCTACTAGGTACTACCTAAATTTGGCCAAGGCATGCATAATGGGCAACATCTCCTTATCATATATTGGGTATAGCTTCTTTGGTTCCTTTAACTTCCTTCTCTCAAAAGTTATGAGATGTTGGTTTTGCATCAATACTTCTCTTGTCCCTTCGTTGTATGTGTCACACTCAAGGACAAAAGGTTGTGTAAAATATGGGAGTGATAATACTGGGAAAGTTCTCATGAACTCCTTCATTCTATCAAACACTACCTATGCATCATAAAACCATTGGAATGCCCCCTTTTTTGTGAGATATGTCAATGGTGCAACCAAATATAAAAATCCTTTAACAAAAAACCTATAATAACTACATATCTCAAAGAATCCTCCTATATCCATGAGTGATATGGGGTTAGTCTAGTCTAATATGGTTTTAATATTCTTCTGATGCACCTTTACTCGCTCAACACTAATCATATAACCCATATTGAGGATCTCTACCAATATGAACTCACAATTCTCCTCCTTGGTAAAAAGAGATTGTTCCTCCATAATGGTGAAAATCTCATCGACATTCTCTAGGTGTTCCTCCGACATCATTTTGTATATGAGAACATCATCAAAGAACACGCGGAAAAATTTCCTCAATGGTTTGTTGAAGATATGGTTCATGCATGACTGAAACATATTTGGTGTGTTCGTCAACCTGAATGACATAACTAGAAAATCGTAGTGCCCTTAGTGACACATGAATGTTATTTTATGAATATCCTCTTCCCTAACCCAAATCTAGTTGTATCATGATCGTAGGTCAACCTTTGATAAGTATACTTCCCCATGAAGCTCATTAATCAACTCATCAATCCTGGGTATCAGATATCGGTGTTTCATGGTCTTCTTTTTTAGTGACCTATAGTCTATGGATATATGCATAGTACCATCTTTCTCCTTCACCGGTATAACTGATGAGGCCAAAGGACTAGAGCTAGGCCTTATGTTCCCCATATCTAGGAACTCATTTATGGCCTTCTCTATTTCTTCCTTGAATCATTTGGGATGTTTGTAAGCAGTGGTGATCATGTTCTTCAATCCCTATTATAAGTCAATTACATGCTCAAATCCTCTATCAGTTGGTCTCCTAGACAACAACGGTTCAAATATTGTCTCATGCTTTCCAAGCAATTTATGGATATCCACATGGTAATGTTTACATTCCTGTAATGGATTATCCATGGTGATCAGGCACTCTACTACACAAGCCACATCCCTATGTCTAGAAAGGGCCTCCATGCACTGGATATACACAATCTTAGGTGCACTTATTGACATAGCTCTCAAGAAAACTTGTTGGTAACCCCTGTCCTGTAGTTCCATCCTCATGTCCTTATGATTCATGTGGATATATCCCAAAGAGTATAGTCATTAAACTCCTAGCATCACATGAGTATTTTTTAAATCCATGACATAAAACTCATCAGTCAATGTATATTTTCCCAAGGTTACTTCCAATCCCCTGATCCTTGGATTACATATCATGTTGTACCCATCCAACACTCCCACATTGAATCCCTCAAAATCCTTTGTAGGGATATTTCTCCTAGTGACAAATGCAGTGACAGTGAAGTTGTGGGTGGCTCCACCACCCATCAGTGTTATAACCCTCTGCCCCTACACAATGCCTTTGATCTTGAAGGTATAATATTTAGGGACTCCTTAAAGGGTGGAAACGGTCACCCCATTAGATCTATCTTGCATTCGTTCCTTATCTATAGTATGTGATGGCTCACTGCTATCTAATCAAATACCTTTGTCAATGCCTTCATCCTCCTCGTAGGAAACTACCCCAATGTAATGGAATTTAACTTTTCCCATACATATATAGCCTGGTTCACATGGATGTTTCATACTAAATAAAAGTTTCTTCCCTATTAGTTATCTCTAAGTCTCTCCATCCATCCTATCCTTCCCTGTCCATGAATTATTGGGGAGCTTATTCTCATTACCTCCTTGAGGGATGAAGTATTTTTTTGGTACCTTCTTGTTGACCATGTCCTTCATGACTTGGGATCTCATGATGGCCTCCTACAATGTGGTTTTCCTAAAGGATGTCACCCATCCTCTCAAGGGTTCAAATAGACCCTTTGTGAATAGAATCACGAACCTCTGCTGAAAGATATATGTCACCATAATGGCCATCCTCTAAAAATTTGTAATGTATGATTCTGATGTACACGTCTGCCTCAATAGTCCCAACTCCCTAAAGTGTTTCTTAGGGTCCTTTTGTTCAAATATGTCCATCAAATTCCTAGTGACGTCCACATATGAAGTGATTTTAGCATGCCCTATTGTCATAAGCCCATGATACCACCATTCATGTGTTTTTTATTCCAAGTAAAGGGTGGAATACTTAATTGCTTCTTCCTCGGTCATTGGTTTAAGATGGAGGTAAGTGTCCAACTTATGTACCCAAGCCCTGCTCATTCTCTTTGTAAACCCATTGAAGGGTGGCATGGTCAAGCTTCCCACCTTGTGCATGAGATCGAATTTTTGTGAGCTCTGTGCTTCTTTGTTCCTCTCCTTTGGACTTTATTTATCTTTGAGGTCCCATAAGTATTGATAGGAAACATTCTCATGGATATCTGCATATGACATCTTGTACTCCATGTACGAGGTGTTAATATTGAACTCTTATTTGGTTTCTTTGGTTATCTTGTATGTTTTCCTACCAAGAGTGTTGGTAATAGGAGCATATTCAATTTCATTCCTGATTTCGGTCGGGGTATGATTATTATTTCCTTCCGCAGAAGCTCCATTTCCTCTATGGTTTCCATCTAACTAGTTCCCATTGGAGCGTCCATGTTTTTTATTTTCATTAGTGTTAGTAAGGAACTGTTTCATAAATCAGGCCAAATTTCGTTGCTCAGTGGCCATTTTCCATTTTTCATTGACCATGGTTTTCAATAATGACGATATTATCTCTTCACCATGGTCCTCCATTCCTCCTTTTGGCTCGAACTATGTGCGATTTGCTTCTATTTATTTTTCCAATGACTCTCAAGAGGTATTTCCTCCACACCCTTTTTTTCTAGGAATCAATGTATTCATAGGCTTATAGAATCACCAGCTTTGATACCATTATAATGTCGCCAACTAGGGTAGATGGGAAATATATGTCTACTACCCAATTTATTATTCTTCTTTGTCTGAATTTTCAAGCACTCTATATTAGTACTGTTGGAAGTGCACATGTTAACAAATTAAGCATATCTCATAGATCCATTACACATAAAATAGAGAAGTTAACCATGGCATCTTTATTATCAATGGAAAAATCAACCCACACAGTACAAGAACTCTATTGGTTGTAACAACAGCTTCCGATCCCTCCTACACACAAAGCTATTGGATACATTCCATATGGAAGAAACTAATAACAAAGACGCAATAAGAAACATGTTGATGATACCAAATTTCATCAATCAATGACGAATCCTTCTCTGTCTGTCTGTCCACACATGCACAGTCTCAGACTACTCCTTCTCACCTCTACTTTTGTTGTTTGTTTTTATTCCCTCATTCGTCTATGGACAGGACCTCGCGAGACGATTGTGATTCTTCTAGTGGGGCCTCATGGGAAAAAATGTTCCCAACCTATGGGGATGACTCCTGTTATGGTTGCACGAAACCCTATGAGTGTCAACGGATCTCATGAAGGGCATCCTCCTAAAAAGGGAATCAAAATCCCTTTGTGAACAAATAGTCCTCTATCTCTCTCTAGGATGGAATCAAGATCCACAATGAACACAAATGAAGACTCTGGATGAATCCCACTTTTTGTCTAGCTAGGGTGGATACTGCACCACTGAAACTAAACCTGCAATATGGCAGGGTTTTTCCCAAACACCCAACAAAGATGTTGGCTACAAGAGAACTCAATAAGATATCAAAACATAATTCTAAGGATAAGGGTTGATCATGTATTTAAACTTCTTTTGTACCATCTAGATCTTTCTCCCTCTCGGTACTTCCCGTGATTTCAAGGATGGTACGGGAGGTAAACTGACTGGTTGCAGTTTTGGTAATCTAACTCGGTAGGGACATCGAGTGATCCTCAATAGTATCTATAGAGGTATCCAGCTTGAGGACATGATGCCATGACCTCTTGCTTGTAATTTATAGCTCTCAACGATTCAAGAAAACCCATCGGGCTAGGGAGGATCATGATTCATATATAAATTATCGTGGATATTCCTTTGGACTCGCTCATCACCATAGATATTATAATATTATGAAGATAATAGATTTAGAAACTTATTTCCCTAGATATTACACACTATTTTGGTCATCTTAGTGATTCACTGACATGTGTTCATGTTCCCAAAAAGAGACTTTCTCCATGATGAAAGTGACTGGCTTCCTTTTCCAAAAAACCCTATTAAGTAAGTTCGTCACAGGTTGCATCATAAGCAGGGTGTGATGATGCTTGTTCGTCGCACTCTTCCCTTAAAATGGTTTGCAACGTATCTTTAGGATGCTCTACAACTGAGGTGTGATGATGTCAAAAGGCTAAGAAAAGGTCGACCTTCACGAAAGTTCTAGAAGGGGATATTCTAGAAGGTGAGGTGGCATCCATATGGTTGGGATCCTACTCACTTCTATGATTTGGTGGGATCATCCTATTCTCTTTAAACATCTCTCCTTCCCCTATATAAAGAGGGATTTCTCATGGAAAATTCTAAGGTTAATGAAGTTTGAATAAGGCTAAGATTGTATGGAGAATTCTACATTGGGTCATTCTTGAGAGATTCATTTCATTTCATCAAGTCATTGTGGATCTTCTTCATTCAAGGTTGGAGCAAGTGTGTGTTGGAGAAAAGGGTCATCGAAAGGGGACCTTGCAACATCAAGGCTTTGGTTGTAATATTCACTTTCACTTTAATATAATACAGTGACATGTTTCTTTCCCATAAAACTTATTCCTTGATCACATGCATAAGTTCTCTTTGAGTATTCTAAATTGCTTTCACTTTGGTTGGTTTGTGTTCCCTTGTAGATCCAATATCACAAGAGCACTAGAGTGAAGCTAGGATGACAATGACAAGAAGAAACGATATTTAAACAATATGTTTCCCATCTCTTGTTTGATAGTAAACTCAATGATTAGAGCTTAGGGAAAGTGTCATGTCTTGTTTTGTTTTGTTCTAGATCTAGGTGAATCAAGGGAGATCTGTTTATGTCCGCATTTATGGATAAGTACCATAAAAAAATTGGCGATTCCACTCGGGAGATATGACCTCCTTTTGATTTTTTGCATCCCATTTTCCTTTAGCTTTCCTTCTTATGATAAATTTTGTTCTCTAAGTCTGTGGGGGATCCATTTAGATTCCCAGGGTTTAGAATTTCTGTTGGATCTTTTTGTCTTTCTCCCAATTTTTCCAAATTTATAGAGATTGTCGTAGTGTACCTTACTGATAGCCTACGATGAGCCTGAGACGTTTCCTTATGCTTAGCCAATCTAGTGAAAATACATTACACTCTGCTCTGTTAGTGGCCTGCGACGACCCTTTCTCTTCACACTATGGCTCATGCCCAACCTACAACGACTCCTATATATTTTGATGGAGTGAGTCATTCTTCTTTTTATCACCTATATTTGCCTTAGTAGCCTGGGGAAAACTTCATGTACCCATGATTGATTGATTCTTGAGTTTGGAGCTTGCTTATGGTTGGTTTTGAATGATTGAAAGTATTTATTTTCGTTTTGCAAGTTTTTTCTCACACTCATTGTCACAAGGATGTAATCTCAGATCTTCATCTCGGTGTTTGTTTGATAAAGGGTCTTTGATTTGTTGTGAGTTTTGGATTCATTTTGTTTTTTAGATTGTTTGTTGATTAAAAATAATTTTTTTCTTGCTTATGTTAGTTAAAAGGTTTCACTTTTCGGGATATCTAGCCACTGAAGCATTACTCACACCAAAGGAGGAAGGAAGAAGTCATACATACAAAAAGAGACTTATAAAGAGTCTCAACCCCCAAACAAACTCAATGATAAAGAATCTCATCCAAGGAGATTTCAGAAGAAAGGACAATGAAAGGAAAGAGACTACTCATCTGTACAATGCTACCATTGTGACAAGATGGGACACAATGCGATTTTTTTTCCAGCTAGACAAGAAGAGTACAAGAGGAAACATAAGAGGCACCATGCCCATGCATTTGAATATGAAGAGACACCCGCAAAGATGATAAGAGAATAGATCAAATACTATGTCTTAATTTCGGACCTCTCAGGATCGGTAACACATGGAGAGGACACTTCTCCTCTCCTATTCCAAATTGACAATGATGAAGAAATCTATGTAAAATCCTTCGAAGAGGAGAAAATATTTCCTTATGCTATACTTTCCCAAGCTATTCTCAAGAGAACAAAGTGTTTTCTCCAAGAGTATATGCACAACACAACATTACAATGAAATTATTCTATTTTTGTATACCATGGCCATCTATTTATAGAATTATAACAAGGAATTTGATAAATTTATTCAAGTGTGAATGGGAGTACCCTTTGGGGTACATTCCATCTTTTGAGTCATCACAAGGCGAGATTTTGGGTTGATCTTCGGGTCATGTCTTGAATTACATCATGTTGGAAGTAATTGAGGCTCGAACAAATTCATAAAGTTGTCATTTCTGCATCCATGTGGGTTTCTTCATGGGAAGTCACACAAACCATTCATTGTTCACGTTTGGAGTTGTTCTAGCTTCCGCAAATGTGTGCACGTTGGATTTTTTGGAAGTACCGACAACTTTATGGGTTTTTTGTATAGTTTTGGTCATCTTGCTAGAGTTGATTCTGTAAATATTAGGAGTATGTTGTATGTGTGTTTGTTGTTTCTTCATCCATTATCTATATTGCTATAAACATTTTGTTTGTGATAACATACATATAGATCATGATTGTGGAAGCAAGATGAAGTCCTATCTGAAGGAAAACACAGATATAATATACAATAAGGTTTGGAGAAGAAATAAAGAAAAAAAAAATAGGTGAATGAAGAAATCACAGAGATTATACTCATAGGATTTACAGAGTTGCAAAGTCATGATGAAACTACAGGCCAATAGGAAGATGTTATAATTTAGGATGATGAACCTGTAGCATAGAAGCTTCATATATTGTTCTAATAAATTTGGATTGGAGACTCCTAGTAATGTGAATATTGAAGTGGTGGAGTCTAAGCCACAAGATGATAGATTGGAGTTTAGAATGCACAGAAGGTGTCTCAACAACATGAATGGAGTGGAGTTGGGATATAATTCATCAATGACCTTTTCAGAGGATCTTTTTTATGCGATGGTAAATGATGATCTCAAGGGAGCCTGTTGTGATGCCTTGGAACTTATATTGTTATCCCTCCAGTTGAAATTGCATGATTAAGTCCTTAAAATCCATCAGAATGGGGCCTAGAGTGTGTAACCATTCAATACCAAGAACAATGTCACAACCACCCATGTCTATAGAAAACATATTGGATTTCAGGTGATATTGACCAATTTGGAGTCACAGATTTCCACATCGTCCCCCACATTTCATCGAACCACCATTGGAAATCATGATTTGAAAATTATTGATGGAATAGATGCAACAATTGACTTCTTGGGAAATGCAGTGATGAATAAATTTATGGGTGCTACCGCTATTAACAAGGATGATGAATTTCCTATTTTTGATCTAACCAATTAATTTGAGAGTCTGGGGAGCATAGAAGCAAGTGAGAAAATTAAGTGAAATCATGGGGTAAAGGTATGTTTGATAAAAAACATCTTCTTGAGTAAGATCCTCAGTCACATCCTTAAAAAGATTTTTTTCCTTACAATTATTCCCCGGAAAATATTTGTCATCACAATTATAACAAAGAACCTTGAGTTGGAATTATCCATTTCATCCCTAGTTAATTTTTGTATCTTGAGGGGTGTTGCAGGAGGGGAACAATTGGTGGGTTTAGGAAGAGGAGGAAAAGAGGGTTTGTGGTTCAGGAAGGATACAATATGTTGTGATTCCTTGGCTTGTTGAGTAGCTTCCAACCAATTCTGGGGGTGTTTCATGAGAACATGGGAATGAATTTCATATTTGATGAAGATGATAAATCATTCCCTATAGAAAGGATATGGCATACCCTTCGTTCTAAAAGACAAGAGCTCAAATGTAGAAATAAAGTCTTCCATTATCCCAGACTACTTCAACTTGGTCAAATGGCCTAAATGGTGGGTGTCAATGTCAAATTTGTCATAAAGTTTGTCCACAAACCGTGTCCAAGAAACATACCCTTGGCATGCCTTTTTTTTCCATTTCCACCATTTCAATGGATATGTTTCCAACAAATTCTCATAGGTTCGGAAAAAAAATGGTACATCAAGTCACCTTGAGGCTTCTTCAATGAATTTAACACCCTAGCCATGGAATTTTTGACACATTACTAGTTGCCAATTCGATACGAGACATGAACCAAAATTTTGAGTTCTTTCAAGCAATCCTCGTCCACTCATATTTCTGATCACATCCATGAGTCGAGGAGGAGAAGACATTTATTCAAAGTTCCTCTTCCTGATCAACTATTAGTCGAGTGGTTTACCAAATCACTCATTGGACCCATTGCTCATGATGTCTCCATGGGTGGTGTTGTCACAGAAGAGCATGCGATTCGTCATGCTCAATATCTCGATCTCGTTTATTTGCAAACAAGAACACTTTATGATTTGATCCCTGATGCTCATCGTTATTCTACAAACCCTACCCCAAAACCTTGAGCATCATATCATGTTGTTGAGGGTGTGATTGGTACCTTCCACGTTGAGACCCAAGTTTTCTCGCTAGTCACACCAGTCCCAAATGTAATAATTCCAATGCAGAAAGTACTCCTACTCCTACTCCTACCACCGGTAATACTACTAAAGTTAATTCTGTTCAATCCGCGCATACTAGGAGAAATCCAAATAAAAAGAAAGGAAAGGATAATAATAAGGAGGACAAGAATAATAATCCATAATCTGATAAATCCAAAGCACAAACCACTGATGAGAAAGACAAACGTAAGACTCACTACCCCTGCCTTATCTGTGGTGATGACCATTACAAAGAATATGTTCTGAGGTTACTAAGTTCCACCAAGGAATCGGGAACTAGTCATTCATGACCAAGCTACCCCTTATACTTCATCATATGTCCTTATGTGTACTGCTGACTCTAAAAAGAACGAAGTTGCAGTCGTAACTGGAGCTAAGGATTACTCTCAGTTAAAATAAAAAGTTGATGATATACCACCTTCGTTGGTTCAACCTTCACTCCCAACTTCACCTCTCAATGGTCCTCTTCATCTCAAAAGACCGAGTCTCGATACAGTTCTTCGCCCTGCTCCCAAGGGAATTATTCGAAAGTCTGTATTTAACCCTTACACTCGTGCTACAGAAAAATACAACATTGTAGAAGATCTTTTGCAAGCACCCTCTCGGATGTTAGCTCTCAAAGTGCTTCAAAGTTTCCCAGTGCAATGAAAGACATTGCTAAAGGCCATCGGTGGAATTGATCCCACGGATACTAATCTCATAATCTTCGACTTGGAAGATCACATTCCAAGGCTTCCTCCTCAATTAGCATTCCAAATCCAAGTTGTTCTTGAAAACAAGAACATTTGTAGAACTTTTATTGACGAAGGAGCCTTGACTTTTGTCATGTCCCTCACTTGTTGGAAAACCATTGGCTCTCCTACCCTCATCAGTGTTGAAATAATGTAACTTCAAAGTGTATTTTGGTCATCATTTGATATATTATTCATTGGATCAATCCCCATTGTGGATTGATCATGTCCGCTATTGTAAAATACCAAATCCCCTTTTACATATTGGTCATAATGTAATTGTAATAGGCAAAAGAATAAGTCGGCCCCAGAATATATCAAAGAGGCCCCATAATATAATAAAGTTGGTTATAACCACCTAGAAGAAGAATTTGGCCCTGCTAGTGAAAAGACACTTTCACACATGCCATATTTGTAAAAATAAGGAGGCTAGCACCTCACTTAGAAAAACACTCACTTGTTCATTAAGGGATAAGTTTTAGAGTTATAGTTGGAGAAGAGAGAGAGAGAGAGAGGTGCATATTTGGGAGAGGACTTTTTGTAATTTTTTGAGCTATCTCTTAGCATTGTATTGGCTATCTATAATAAGGAAGTTTTGCTGTGTTTTCTTCCTCAAGAGGGTTCCCAGAATAAATGATGTGTCTCTTGTGATTGTATATTTATGAGTGATTCTATCTTATGATATTGTTATCTATTAAAATGCAAAGAAATATAACAATGGCTTAAACATTAACATGGTATCAGAGCCAAGATGAAGAGAGCATCTTTCACAAGAGAAAAGTGAAAAATGTCATAGTTGTTGTACATGCAGATTAGGGATTTTTGTTATTGAGGTATTTGATCCCTAAAACAATATAGAAATGTGTGCCCTCCCTCAAGGATCATTTTTGCACCTTCAGTGAAAATTTTCAGTGGCTAGATCTCCGAGAAAGTGAAACCCTAGTTTAACAAAGTACGAGAAGTACCAGAAAACTAGAGTACCAGAAGTACGAGAAGTACTAGAGTACCAGAGGTACCAAAAAACCAGAAGGACCAGTCCAAAAATCCATAGATCAATTTTGGAGGGGTAAAAGTTGGATTTTCTCGGATCCAAGCACACGAGGCTACTTGCCTCAGCCAAGTGCATCTCTTGGTAAGTTTAGAATTTGATTTTGAACACTTTCATTTTTTGAACATTTTTCCTAGCTTGAGGTAAAAGATGTTTACAAGTGTTAAGCTTGTTGACAAGATAGAAGGTGTGGAAAAATTCTGTGCCCAGAAGTATAGGATTGGCCTCACTCTTGAAGAGAATGAATTAGTAAGATTCATCAAAGAAGAAGTGGTGAAGCTCGATGATGCTACAGGAAAAAAAAAGAACCAAAAGGACACAATCAGGGCCAAAAGAATCATTGCAAATTCAGTCAAATATCACCTGATTCCATATGTTTCATCAAACAAGACTCCGAAAGAAATGTTTGATGCCATAAATAGATTATATGAAAGAAAGAATATAAATTGGAAGATGAATCTTAGAACTCAACTCAAGAATACATTAATGCAGAAGGGAGAATCAATCCAAGAATATTTCTCTGGAATATCCCAATTCAAAGAACAACCAAAAGCAATCGGAGATAATATAGACGAAGATGAACTTATAATGATGACCCTAAATTGCCTCAAAAGACGTTGGGATGCATTCATACAAACGATTTGTGCCAGAATGAAGAAACTAATGTTTAATGGTCTATGGGAAGAATGCCTTCAAGAAGAGACAAGAGTAGCTAATCGTGAAGCATTACTAGCAAGAGATGATGATCAAGCCCTAGCTACTCACAACAAAAGAGGAAGGAAGAAGTCCTACATCCAAAAAGAGACTTATAGAGAGTCTCAACCCCTAAACAAACTCAATGATAAAGAATCTCATCCAAGGAGATTTCAAAAGAAAGGACAATGAAAGGAAAGAGATTACTCATCTGTACAATGCTACCATTGTGACAAGATAAGACACAATGCGATTTTTTTTCTAGATAGACAAGAAGAGTACAAGAGGAAACATAAGAGGCACCATGCCCATGCAATTGAAGATGAAGAGGCACCCACAAAGCTGATAAGAGAATAGATCAAAGACTATGTCTTAATTTCGGCCCTCTCAGGATCAATAACACATGGAGAAGACACTTCTACTCTCCTATTCCAAATTGACAATGATGAAGAAATCTATGTAAAATCCTTCGAAGAGGAGGAAATATTTCCTTATGCTATACTTTTCCAATCTATTCTCAAGAGAAAAAAGTGGTTTCTCCAAGAGTATATGCACAACACAGCATTACAATGAAATTATTCTATTTTTTTATACCATGGCCATCTATTTATAGAATTATAACAAGGAACTTGATAAAAATTTTCAAGTGTGAATGGGAGTACCCTTTGGGGTACATACCATCTTTTGAGTCATCACAAGGCGAGATTTTCGGTCGATATTGGGGTCATGTCTTGAATTACATCATGTTGGAAGTCATTGAGGCTCGAACAAATTCATAAAGGTGTCATTTCTGAATCCATGTGGGTTTCTTCATGGACAGTCACACAAACCATTCATTGTGCACGTTTGGAGCTGTTCTAGCTTCCGCAAATGTGTGCATGTTGGCTTTGTTGGAAGTACCGACAACTTTATGGGTTTTTTGTATAGTTTTGGTCATCTTGCTAGAGTTGATTTTGTAAATATTAGGAGTATGTTGTATGTGTGTTTGTTGTTTCTTCATCCATTATCTATAATGCTATTAAAGTTTTTTTTGTGATAACATACATATATATCATGATTGTGGAAGCATGATGAAGTCCTCTTTGAAGGAAAACACAGATATAAGATAGAATAAGGTTTGGAGAAGAAATAAAGAAAAAAAAAATAGGTGAATGAAGAAATCACAGAGATCATACTCACAGGATTTACAGAGCTCCAAGTCATGATGAAACTACAGGCCAATAGGAAGATGTTATAATTTAGGATGATGAACCTGTAGCATAGAAGCTTCATATATTGTTCTAATAAATTTGGATTGGAGACTCCTAGTAATGCGAAAAATTAAGTGGTGGAGTCTAAGCCACAAGATGATAGATTGGAGTTTAGAATGCACAAAAGGTGTCTCAACAGCATGAATGGAGTGGAGTTGGGATATAATTCATCAATGACCTTTTCGGAGGATCTTTTTTATGCGATGGTAAATGATGATCTCAAGGGAGCCTATTGTGATGCCTTGGAACTTATATTGTTATCCCTCATTCAATACCAAGAACAATGTCACAACCACCCATGTCTATAGAAAACATATTGGATTTCAGGTGATATTGACCAATTTGGAGTCACACATTTCCACATCGTCCCCCACATTTCATGGAACCACCATTGGAAATCATGATTTGAAAATTATTGATGGAATAGATGCAACAATTGACTTCTTGGGAAATGCAGTGATGAATAAATTTATGGGTGCTACCACTATTAACAAGGATGATGAATTTCCTATTTTTGATCTAACCAATTAATTTGAGAGTCTCGGGAGCATAGAAGCTAGTGAGAAAATTAAGTGAAATCACGGGGTAAACGTCCGGTTGATCAAAAACATCTTCTTGAGTAACATCCTCAGTCACATTCTTAAAAAGATTTTTTTCCTTACAATTATTCCCCGGAAAATATTTTTCATCACAATTATAACAAAGAACCTTGAGTTGGAATTTAACCATTTCATCCATAGTTAATTTTTGGATCTTCAGGGGTGTTGTAGGAGGGGAATAATTGGTGGGTTTAGGAAGAGGAGGAAAAGAGGGTTTGTGGTTCAGGAAGGATACAATATGTTGTGATTCCTTGGCTTGTTGAGTAGCTTCCAACCAATTCTAGGGGTGTTTCATGAGAACATGGGAATGAATTTCATATTTGAGGAAGCTGATAAATCATTCCCTATAGAAAGGATATGACATACCCTTCGTTCTGAAAGCCAAGTGCTCAAATGAGGAAATAAAGTCTTCCATTATCCCAGACTACTTCAACTTTTTCAAATGGCCTAAATGGTGGGTGTCAATGACAAAGTTGTCATAAAGTTCGTCCAGAAACCGTGTCCAAGAAACATACCCTTGGCATGCCTTTTTTTTCCATTTCCACCATTTCAATCATTCCAGGTCTAGATGTAGGACACCATAACAAAGATTGGCTAAATCTTTAGTAATTCCATGCAAAGAGAAATAATGTTTCATTTGGATAACCCAGCCTATAGGATCTCATCCATCAAATTTGTTTACCTCAATTCTGGGAGGGAGATGGTCTCAAGAAAAGTGGGTAGTATGAGGACCTTGATATTTGGAAGAGTCATGGTCATCCTAATAAGATGGTTGTTCAGAAGAGAGTGGGTCCTAGGACTAGCCCAATAAGTTTTCTTTGAGGTCTTTTATGTGGGAACATTGTTCCTTGAGGATCTTGATAGATGAATTGATTGAGATAAGGTTCACACTGATAGTCTTGATGTCTTACCGGTTCTAGTGGGTGTCAAGAATCAAGGCATTGAGTTCTTGGGATCATGTGGTAGTTATTTGGACAAATGAGCAGGAAAATGGTATAGGGGAAACAAAAGGTGTCTGGAGGGGTGGGTGGGACCATGGGGAAGAACGGTTTCAGATGATAGGTACCACTCCAATTAGGCAGAAAAGGGTGATGGAAAGGGATATGAGCAAAAAAAGGGTGTTGAAGAAGGGTTGGGTCCACATTTTTTTTTGTTAAAAATGATAGGTATCACTAGAATTGGGGCGAAGAGAGGAACCAAGTGGGATAGGTCCCAAACAAGTGTGTCGATCGGACCACTATAATTTTTTATTTTTTTTTACTACTGCGAAGTTATACTCGAGCCTAAAGAATATTGCGGTGACAAAATTCCCAAATCCTTAACATGAAGAAATATGTATTAATTTCACAACCAGAATGTAGAAGGCACACTTGTGTGGAAATATATATTGTTTGTTCTATTTTTTGTTTCCGTCCGCACGGGTAGGATATTCAAAGTTTCTATAGAAAAGGGTTTTCCCTGTGCTATATCTCTTTGATATGCATGCACCAACTAAGAAGGCTAGACCGTACCCCTAGTTTCACTACTAGACTACCCATGTACTAGAGAGTATCTTCCCAAGTATTCTTCTCGGTGGCACTATAACAGTGGGGTGGCCAATCAGTTTATCTATGGAGGGCTTCAGGAGATCTAGGTCAATCTGTATACAAGTGTTGTATGATGCGCTACCACTCAAAGGGGTGCCAAAAAGGGCTACAAGGGTGACTAACATATGTGCACTTAAGTACAACTTGTATTTCTTCTGTGTATGCCTTCCCGACCGTAGATTTATGCATGTAACGACAAATCTCTATAGCTTGAAGACGTTGGAATACGTCTCTAGCCGGAAAAATTTTAACCCAAAATTTTCTGTCGAGGAACGTGCTTTGATACCACTTGTAGTATTCCATATATAAAATAGTATGCAGAACATAAATATTTTAGCTAGAAATGGAAGAAAAACAATTGTATAAGCATAACAATACGAGAATAACACCAAAAAAAACCCTTGGATTACTCATAGCAATGTTCACTTACTCTTCGAGGGGGCAACCTCTTGTAGAGCAGAGCTCTATTACAATAATATCCAAGACAAGTTTTATCATACCCAATACTCCTATTTATACTAAATCTATCTATCCAAAAGAACAATCTAGAGGAAGATCCTTCTAGAAGCATAAGCTTCTATTAGGTCTTCTTACATTTGACTTTTTCTTTCTTATTGCTAGGCCTTATTAACATTTTCCTTTTTTACATGGAATTAAATTATTCTACCTATGTGAGGGGTTAGGGAGGTTAGGTCCCTAACATTTCTACATTCAAAAAGGATTTTAAATTACATAAAATAGTGATTTTGTGCAGATTTATGTCACTCGATTTCAAAAAAAAATCCAAAATGTAGAAGAGTTAGACAACGTCATTTCACTATTCTTTAACTAATTTCTCATCTTACAAAGTCTTAATATGATGTTTAAAATCAGTAATTTTGTTATATTTTTAACTAATTCGTTATGTTATAAAGTTTAAATATAATCTTTTGATATTGAGTACATCGTTCACTTTAACATATTTTAAAATTCGAACACAATTCATTTCATTCCCAAGTCCTTACATTTATATTATTAATAAACATTGTAATTAACTTCATATAA
>ML778688.1:588721-605527 GCA_009831015.1 Picea engelmannii | reverse complement strand
AAATCCCTATTGACGTGGCCGTAAAATTTCTCCATATAATCCGGTTGCTTTACTCCATATCTTTATATATATATTGCATTATGTAACAGAAGATTTAGAGATCGATCGATGTTTTCATTGCTTTCTCTTGCAGATTGAGTATCATCCGGCATTAAGTTGGACATAAAGCGGAGGCTGGTGGAGTCGGACGTTATCGGACAAGTTGTCGACGATTTCAATCCTTTAATGGAGTTGACTGCATTCTACAGAGATAAGCGAATCAGCTTAGGTGATGGAGTTGACTTCATCCTACAGAGATAAGCGAATCAGCTTAGGTGATGGAGGTGATGAAGTAACGCGTGCTGAAGTGGAACACGCACCTACGGAGTTGAGTTCCTTGAAACCTTTCAGAATCGCAAATTCGTAACACCGGTATGTTTGATTCCTATTTTCGATATGTTGCACACTAATTTATATGTTCTGCAATTGAAGTTTGTATTATTTAGCTGTTAATAAATCCAATTGAAATTTGTATTATTTGTATGTTCAGCAATTGAAATTTGTATTATTTAGGTTATGACGGATCTCGATGTATCTGGACTGGTATGCCATAATCCTCCTCAACTCAACTCGGAACTACTTTCTGCTAAATACTTTTACAATAACAGTATTAATCGCTACGTTGTACTTTCTGCTAAATACTTTCTGGTAATTCAGTTTTTCATTGATGACGACGAAGAAGGTATGATGGTTGAGTTTTTTTCTTTGATATTGACAAATCGAATAATAGAATATTGACAAAACTCAAATTGAGAAATTGAGTTTTTTTCTTTGATAATGTTAACCTGGATGAATATGTTTTGTTTCTTTGTGCTACGATATTAGAATTTTTTATATGGGAGGAGCTCCTTGCTTATGAACCTCCAAGACCGGGTGCACACAAGATAGTTTTGACATTGTACAAGGTCGAGTGGTTTTTCGTTTTTGTGCCCAACTCACGCGATAACTTCAGTAATAGAGCTTTTCGTCTTTGTGCCCAACTCACGGGATAACTCGTCGGTGCTTCTTTTTTCAACATCAAGCATGAAAATGAAGAGAATTAAAAGCGTAAGGCGGATCCACAATCAACAAGTAAGATGCCCAAGTCAACGAGTAAGAAGCCCAACGTACATAAATCAACTAAAAGCTTTAAAAAGTTCAAGAAATTAGCGGATCTATATTAACCCTGTAGGCAGGGTTACCTGTACGTTGGGTGCAGTTGGATATTGTCAAGTCCCATAACACATACCCTATTCCTGGTTTCAAAGTATCTTTCTGGTTTGTGGGTGTTATCTAGGCTATTTTAGAAGCCAAGAACTAAAATCATGGCGTGCCTTTTGATATGCTTATGCTTTGATATGCTTTGGAATCTATTTTTTTCTGGGCTTTGGCGAAACGTTTTATATTTTATATCAACGTGCTCAAAAATTTTGGTGCAGTTGAATTATATAAATTTAGCAAATCTGTAGATCTAATCATTCCTCATTGAATTTTGGACACAACCAAATGAAAAATCCACAAAAAAAACTTAGAACATTTAGATTATGGTATTTTTTTTTGCCACTTTGATATAGCTATTGGACAAAATAGCTATTTTTTGTTGTTTAAATTGCTGGATTCAACATAGCAGCTTAAATCAAACAGAAAGCTTCTACCCTGCTATTTTTTTTTCCAATATAACTATGATGTAATACTACTTGTTGTTGTATGGTGTATGATTTATCTATGGACAATATAGGTATCTATTTATTACTATTATTATATTTTGTTTTTTAAATTTTTGGATTCAATATGGTGAAAAAACCCTAAAACAATCTGATTATACAAACTTAGCCGCTCAAATCAAACAAAAAACTTCTACTCTGCTATTTTTTTTCCACTTTATATAATAAAGTAATATGTAAAAGAACCTGTTGTTGTATAGTGTATGATTTACCTATGGACATATAGATATTTTTTTTTTTTTATTATTATGTATGAAAGTAGGTTCCCAACAAAGCAATCTTGACAGCCATGAGAGTTTTTTTACAAACTTTATGATCATTTAGAAAATGTTAATCTTACTCAATAAGATTTAATGGAAAATAATTTAGCTACGTAGTTTTATCACAAAGAGAGATCCGAACAAAACCTGACAAATTTACTCTTTTTTCAAAACATATGAAAAGAGTGGACTAGAGTGTTAAATATATTGTACCCTCAACAGTATAACCGTACACTGCCAGCTGTACTGGACAGTTGTACTTTCTATTTCTGTCTTGCTTGAGCATATATAAGCTCAGCTATTTCCTATTGTAAAGGACTTCTGAATCTCTTCTGTTCTGTTCTGTACTTCTTCATACATTTGAATATACTATTCTTTTCTCTCTGCATTTCTCTGTCCTTCACAATTTATCATAGAGTAAGGTAGGTCAGCTTATATTTGTTACCAGTACAGATTTTATTAATAAGACTAGTGATATCACAACTGATTCAATAGAGATCAAAATCTGGAATAGTCACAAGATTATATTTAAAAGGCACAATAACATTTATGACCACTAATGATACAATGTAAAATAAAAAAAATCTATTTAATGAGAAGGAAACTTAATTTTGTTTTTGTTTGAAATTGAATTCTATTATTTGCATTGTGATGGTACCCCCAGAAAATATTATTTTATCTTGTTTTAGTAATGCCATATTCAATTTTATTGAAAATTGAAAAAAAAAGATATTCAAGTCATCTACGATGTAAAGTCTTTTATTCAGAACATTATTGATGCATTGCAATTCATTGACCTTGGGTTTGCTGCCATGAAATGAAAGAGACATCGTGGAAGACTCTAGATGATCGGTGGTATAATGTTTATATGAGGAATAAAGAGAAATTAATAATATTTTCTGCACACGACACTGATTTATTTTGGAATTTTTTTTATGGAAGCTCTTTATCAAATGATAATATCATTTATTTTGAGAATTTTATTAAAAAACGAATCATAGATATCTTTCTTTTCTTGATCAAATGTAGTAAAAACTGAAAAAAAACCTTTACTCAATGGAGATACTCAATCTTTAAAACCCTTATGCACAATATCACATGTTACCAAAAACAAGAAACCAAAAACTAGACTGTTTATCTAGATTCATTAATGCAATCCATGGGAACCATGGCCCCCAAAACCATACTCTTTATATGAATTTGATTTAATTGATTGACTGACTCTTACTGGGTCAAGTTTAACCATCTAAATTAGATTTAACTCATTGACTCTTACGAGTCAAGTTTAACCCAAGAACCCACTAGTGTGTTTCTGTATGGAAGACAAAACAGGTTGGCAAAGAAAATGCATCTGGTAGGTCAGAAGGAAAGTTAGTCATGAACTCAATGCAACTTGTTTGTTTGGAAGCGACTAGATATCCGACTGTTGTACCTCTGCTTTCAAGAACTAACCATTGTTCAATCTAGGGCTGGAAAATGTGTCCATCAATGTTTGGAATGTCCAGTACTTGCCCAAGATTAGATTTTGTAAGGGTCAGAAAAATATTTATTCTGTGCCTTTTATATCTGATTGCTCAATGGAAATTTGATAGATAAATCAACTAGGTCGGAGGAGTGTTTTAGCAGCTATATCAAAACTGGCGGATCGTGGAAGAACTACGACACCAGTTGCTCCAAATCCATCCATTTCTACAATTCTGTGACGAAGTATGCTCTGTTTTCATCATTTCCTCCCAGCATGATTGACTCTTGCACCTATTTCATCACCAACAAACATTCTTGGGATCTTATAGGAAGGGGACAGACTACAGAAGTTTGCACTTAGCTTCGCCACACCTTGCGGCATTTTGGAATAACACCATATACTTTAAATTCTTTCCTGGTTTTAAAACATGACCTTTCCCAACATAAGGTCTCGCTCCTTTTTCTAGAGATGAGAACGTAGAAGTAAAAAAGAAAATCTCTTGTCTACCGTAATGTCTTCACATCTCGCAACTAATGACATCATATATTCAGCGATATCATCACCTAACCCTAGCCTATGAAAGGCAAGATGGATAATTCATTAATTAAGTAATGTCATGATGGGAATATACCCACTTTGATATGATAGAAAAAACATAGAGGTTCAGGATGGTGATTGGATCATAACCCATGACAACATTATCTCCTGAATGAGCTAGCATGCTTTAAAACCTCTTTGATAAATCAATAATGATTGCTTGGGATGAAGTGTTCTACAAGATCGATGCATCAAAATGTTATTAATGAGAGAAATTTACAAGATCAATGCATCAAAATGCTATTTTGGAGTGATAGAGATAACAATTAATGTTCATCATGTAGTTGAGTAGATGTTGTGTAAGTACCTCAACATTGCTAGATTTAGGCATGTTAGAAAGAAAATTAGATGTTTTTAGTGAATCATCTAGAGCATCTAAGAAATCCATAATTGCCAATAGGTTTGTATCTATAAAGACAATGATGCTTTGAATGATGATACCAAGGATAGTGATATCCATATACTTCAAACTGTGGTTGTCACTATTTAACAACTTAGATGATACTTTAAAAATGGTTTCCAAGTAGCTTGGGACTTTGGTAAAGACTTGTTATTATACATATACATTGATATAAAATACCATGCGCAATGAATATACTACCTAATATAGGAGACATATTCTGACTTTCTTACTTGGATTTCATCATCAAAATAGATGTTTATGAAGAGTACAATAGGATTGAGTGAGGAGAACAACTTGAAAATACTATGGTGCCACTTTCTAAGAATGGAACGAGACTTTAAGTGGGTTTTTCTAGGTACTAGAGAGTAGGAAATGAAGTAGGTTATAGATTTATTAAGAGAGGATCATGATTTTTATAGGCCACCAAATCTACACTTAAAGTGGGGGCCTAAGGGCCAATCCACATGATGGGTGAAAGTGTAGGGGGGAACAAGAAACAAAGTTACTCATAGAGGGAATGGATAGGACATCTATACCTCATAAATGTGAAGAGAGGGAATTGTCACGAAACAAGCTTACACATAGAGGGAATGGGTAAGACATATCTAACTCATAAATGTGAAGAGAATGTGAAAAATCATAAATTTCTATAGGTTTGAGTTGTGGGAGAGGTTAAGGAAGCAAGAATGGATTAATAGTTATTAAAACTTATTGGATTACTGAGAGGGGGGGTGGGGGTGAATCAGTAATAGAGAAATAATCCTTTTTAACCACAAAATGCAAGTGTTATATCAATGTAGCAGAATGTTTTTTCTAATATGTATTTAAGAATTACATTCATTGGAAGCACCAACCTCCTTTGTTTTCTAGCTATAACTGGAAGGAGGCTGAAACCTCCTAGATTCTCAGGATACAACTTCAAGGAAGCTCCAACTCCCCAATTCTCTTGCTACAACCAGAAGGAGGCTACAACCTTAGGGAATCTCCAACTCCCCAATTCTCTAGCTACAACTAGGAGTAGGATACAAGCCCCTATGTTCTCCGAATAAAACCAAAAGGTAGCTATAGACACATGTCCCTGCCCCATCCAACTGCCTTGACATAGAAGTAGAATGATATAACCTTTGCCACACTATCACTGTGAGATATACTGTTGTAAACATGTATAAATCAACATGCACCAAACAACATGTAAGTACCAATAACCTGTGCCAATGTGAACCATACATCAACCTGTACCTCAAGTTGTACCATAAACAAATGCATCATCTCTGCACCAAACATGAACAAATAACCTGTTATAACCTGTCCAAACAAGTTGTAATCAACACGTACCATAGACAAGTGTATCAACCATGCACCAACTTGTACCTCAATCTTTACCATCAACTAGTGCATCAACCATGCACCAAATATGTACCTAGCATGCATCAAATACACAAAAACTATGAATAATCAAGATGTACCAACATCATCAACTATCCACCTCATGTATGTGCCAACTCATCAACTACTTGTCTCAACCATGTAACCAACATGTACCTCAACCAAAATCCCTCATGAATTTCATCATTCAAATTTGATTTGTAACTCTGTTATAGACCTGGTGTATATGATCACATACCTGCAAACCTTCCTTAATTTTAACAACAAGAGACTAGCATTTTCATCAAACTTTACTTTAGTCTCACATGACTAATTTTTCATTAGTCAACAACCTTAACTTGAAATAATCATAATGATGTACCTGTAATGAATAAAGATCTGAAAATAGTGCTCAATGTTCGTCAATGTATTTCATGCAATTCCTCCATGTTTCACTACTTGGAACCTCTCAGAAAATGAGTTATAGCAAAAATGACATGCCTTGTTGAATTTTGGCTTATTCTAGAGAGTGAACTTGTAGAGTGTGCCACTACCGGAATATTTAGTGTATGGATCTAAAAATTGTACATAGAATACTAAAGACTATACTCTAACCAATTCATTTGGTCTTACTAAATTTGGATCTGTTATGAATAAGTTATGAAGTTTTGACCTGAAACACATGTTTTAGACTAGTTTCATGACTAGCGAGAAACCATATTTTCGATGGAGTGTAACTCAAAAAATACAATGACCCAAAAGCTAGAATTTTTATCATAGCTACTTGGATATGTTTCCTCAATGACCTCCCAATTTCGCGGTCTGAAGCATTCTAGAAAAAAATTAATTGTGAAAATGGTGAGATGACCTGTAAATAACATACCTTACAAAACATCATCAAAAGAATTTATCCTCCCTTCAATTTTGGCCTTCATTACTTCACCTTCCCTCTAAAATTCACCTTAGATATCCTTTGGTTACCTCAGTCACTTGTATATATTCAATATGATCAAGTGTGATTAAAATGACAGACCATTGTCTCTTATTTATACTTTTATGTAGCTTCATCAAGGGGTTACCTTCTAACCATCTTAAACCATTTCCCTTATTTTAGAGCTAACCCACTTCTAACCACTTGTATACTTAGTAATTTCTCCATTAATTTTATTCTTTAAATGATTTATTTTTTATCTACTTGGACTTATAGTACACTCATCACTTCACTTGATTATTTACCTTCTAAAATATCTTAAACCAATTTCCTTTTTTCAGGGTTGACCCACTTATAACCACTTGTCCAGTTAACTTAACCACTTTCCATAATTAGTAAGTTCTCCATTAATTTTATTATTTAAGTAATTTCTTTTGCATATTCTTTGACTTATAGTACACTCATACATTCACTTTATTATTTAAATAATTTCTTCTTTGCAAACACTTTGACTACTTTAACCTTTTGGGGCTTCTAGATGACTCATGAGGGTTCTTCAACTTCACATGGCCATAAATCTCTAACCGTGAGGAGTTATGCAATGTTCCACATACCACCAAAAATGGCATGAAATGTATTATCCATAAAGAATAGTAATACCTGCAAATATATCAAAACTCATACCATTATCCATAAAACAAACTTGGGTCCATTACCTATTTAACCATTGTGCTACTAGAATTCGCTACCGAACTTACCAAGAATTTACCTTTTCATCTGATAAATCTCTCCCCTTTGTTATCAACGACAAATGTATCTTTCCATTCGGGGTTGCTCACCCTAATTGAACTCTTCTTTAAACTGATCTCCCAACCTGAACTGTCCTCTTTATTGTGCTTCCTCATGTAAATATAAGACATATAAGATAAGAATTCAAAAGCATTCATTTTGGGGTATAAATTATTCTGAGTATCTGGCAAAGATACTCAAAGGCTTCCCTTGGAAGCGATTCTATAAATATTTCTTCCACTTGTTATTTTGTGCCTACATATTCAACTCTGATGTTGTTCTCTGCAACTTGTTCCTGTAGAAATTGAAACTTGATTGGAATGTGCTTCGTATTGGAGTGCATCACTGGGTTCTTTGAGATAGCGATGGCTCTTTTATTATCACAATAGATTGGAATGAGCACATCATACTCAACCTATATATCTGTCAATGTTTGTTTCATACATAGAACCTGAGTACAACATATTGTTGCTGCAATATACTTTGATTCGGTTGTAGATAAAGATAATGTTGATTATTTCTTTGTTAGACAAGATACTAAATAGTCACCCAAGTAGAACGTTTCTCCACTCATGCTTTGTCGGTCATCAATGCAACCATCCCAATCTACATCTGTGTAGGAAATAAGTGATAGATCATTTCCTTTTGGATACCATAATCCAAACTCCTATGTTCCTTTGAGATATCTGAAAATGTTCTTCACTGCTAATATATGCGATTTCTTTGGTATTGCTTGAAATCATGCCACCTGTCCAACTACCTGCATTACATCTGGTTTGGATGTTGTCACATATAGTAAGCTACCAATCATTGACTTGTATTTCCTTTGGTCTGTAGACTTTGAATCATCATATTTTCTCAACTTGCAACTGGTTTGCGTATGAGTGGTAACTTGTTTGGAATATTCCATTCTGAACCCCTTTAGTATTTCTTTGATATACTTAGTTTGGGAAATAAAAATTCCTTGGTTACTTTGATGTATCTGAAGAATTAGAAAGAATGATAGTTCTCCATGTAATGACATTTCAAATTCATTATGCATATCCTTTGAAAATTTCTTGATGTAAAGGTTGATGTCTGCACTTCTGTTTTTGAACCCTACATGTTGTAGATATTTATCCAATCTAGAGTTCCATTCTCTAGGAACCAGTTTTTCAATTTAGACCTTTTCTTCAAGTTCCCCATTCAGAAAAGATGATTTCACATCCATAACTATCCATACTTTTCAAGACTCTGTTACACAATTGTCCATAATTTTTACGCATAAGTCACTGTACTATCATGAAATATTGTACTTCTGCTAATAGAATGCAATGAATCTATCTGCTCAAATTCAGCAAGATGCTCAAAGGATGGTTCTCTCGTCTGTCTCAGCTACCACGTATAATCCCCCTGTCTATTATTCATATTATATCGGAGTCTCTAAGACTAATGACTCAGAACAATTCCTACTCTGAAGTGTATTAATCGTCATCTTCATTAGTAGATTCATTATCTCTCTCATCTCTCACTTCTTTCTTTCTGTGTGTGTCATTCATCTTTCACTATAGTGCCTGAAAGTAAAATATCTTGAACATGTTCCTTATTTACCTGTCCTTATTTTATTTCAAATATTTTACAAATCTTTTTGTATCTGACATCTTTCATTTTCTCTGTATAATTTTCTTCATCTCATTTTATTTCCAATCTTGCGATCACTGGGACTTGATCATTGTTAACATGTTCTTCATGTTTTGAACAACCATTGTCAACATACCAACCATGCTTATTCTGCTTATCTTGTAGAGCGAGTGTGAATTCTTCATTTCTATAATGATTCTCCTTTCTTATCCATCTTCTCTTTTGAGGCTCTTATCTGTGAATTTTTTTGTTCTGTTGTGGTTCTCTATGAGGGACTGTCATTCTACAATCTTTGGCCATGTGTCCAAAGTTATTTCACTTGTATCATTCCACTTCAGTGCTTAATGATTCAAACCTATTGTATCTTCTTCTCTATTTTTCACTAGTACTTCTTGGATAACCATTTTGTGTATGAATTTCAAATTTGTTTATGTTCCTGCTATTAGCTCTGCAATTTACAGCTTTATGTCCAAAATTATTGCATCCATAACATAAACCCAAAAATATATTTTGATACCTAGGAGTTGAAGATCCTCTGAAAGGAGTTACTCTTATGAATCCTTCTTCTTCATGAGGCCTATTTGTTTCTGTCAGTCGTTCATTCTAAAATCTGAATCTTCTCAGTGGAGGAGTGTCCATGTAATCTTCCTTGTAGGTATTCCTATCCCCTTTGATTGTTTCTGCATAACTTTTTTGATATGTTTCATGTTATGTTGCTTTCTAGATTTATCCCTTTTTTGTCTAATTGTATCCATGTCTGGATTTGTCATGACTAGACCTTTGACTGTTGATAATGCCATCCAAATTTTTTGAGTTTCTCTATATATTTTTCTTTTGAACATCCTTTCTCAATGTGACAATCTATGCTTCCAAATTTCCAATGATCATGTCTCTTTCTTTTAACTGTTATTTGAGTGCTTCTTCAATTCTTTTATATTTTTCTATTTGAACCTTCAATTATGTGATGATCTTCTCTAGTTCTTGAATGCCTTCCTTCTTGATTAGTTCTTCTTGTAACATCTTTTTTTTCTTCTTTTCTCTTCTTACAACTTCTATGGCAGTCAACAATTCTTCTCGGTAGTCAACTTTTGCCTCTTCATATTCTTCTTCGATGTATTATTTATTAGATTCTTCTATTTCCATGAATAGAACTAATTATGTCTCGCTGTAACCGACTTCATCTTCATCTATTGAGGAGATGTCTTATTTGGGGCATAAACTTTTCTTGAAAACTTTCTTTGTGATGCCTTTACCTTTATATGTTTGTTTTCTATTTGATTAATCTTCTTCATTCCCCTTATTTTTCTTATGAGGAAATTTGTTAGCAAAATGACCAATACCATCAGAATTAAAACAAATCAAGGGAAGCTTACCTTTATCTCTGTTGTTGGTTCCCTTGCTTAATCTCTTGGCAACGTTGGTCATTTCTTCATAATCTTCCGAGATGACACTGTTGTTGCTATGTTCTTTTTTTTTTTCTTTCCCCTTTGCTTTGACCTTTTGGATTCTTTCAAAACTGCTTCTTTTATATTTGGATTTTCATGTTCATTTCTCATTTCATATGTTGTGAAGATTCCATGTAGTTCATCCATGATTATTGAGTGTAGATCTGTTCTTTCTTCTAGTGTTGATATCTTATGAACAAATATCATAGGAAGAGATCTTAGTACCTTTTGAACAATTACAGATTCTTTAATTTCTTCTCCCAATCCTATGATTTCATTTACTGCTTCACTAATCGTAAGAAGTAAGATGCAATATTAACATCTTCCTTCATCTTTAGCTGTTCGAACTAACCTCTTTAAGTTTGAAGATTTGTTGCTTTGGCTTTTGAATCTCCTTCATAAATATTTTGAATTTTGTCCCAAATATCTTTAGTGGATTCACAATGCATAACTTTGGTGTATATTGATTCACCAAGACCAATAAAAAGTGCATTTCTGGCTTTGGAATTATTTTGAATGAGTTTTATTTCTCTTTCACTTGTTGGCAAAACTGTTGGTTCTTTGTATCCATATACTATAGATTGCCAAATTTCAAATCCATGTGCATGTATATATGTTTTAATCCGTCTTCTCTAGAATGCATACATTTTTCAATCAAATTGTGGTATTCCATGTTTATACATGTATTTTCTCTCCATGATATACCTTTCAGTGGTTAAACTGATTTTTGAAGGAACCAACTTTGATACCAATTGTTGGATCTCAGAGGGGGGGTGAATTAGTAATAGATAAATAATCCCTTTTAACCACAAAATTAAAGTGTTATATCAATGTGGAATTATCATCCAATAGTTGCAGAGTGCATAAAAAATAAAAAGATGAGAAATAATAAAGATCCAAAGTACACCAGTGTTTTCATGTGGAAACCCAAAGTGGGACAAAACCACAGATTGTTTCTTTTTATGTCTTTAAGAATTATATTCATTAGAAGCACCAACTTCCTTTTTTTTCCAGCTGCAACTAGAAGGAGGCTCCAACCCCCTATTTTCTCAGGCTACAACCTAAAGGAAGCTCTAACTCCCCAATTCTCTGGCTACAACCAGAATGAGGCTACAACCCCCTAGTTTCTTAGGCTACAACCTGAGGGAATCTCCAAATCCCCGATTCTCTAGCTAGAACTATGAGGCTACAACCCCCTATGTTCTCTAGCTACAACCGAAAGGTGGATACACCAACCCTTCCTTGACCCATCCAACCACCCTGACATAGAAGTAGAATGATGGAACCATGGTCACACTATTATTGTGAGACATGTTGTTGTAAACCTGTACCAAACAACCTGTAACAAATTGTACCAATAACCTGTAACAACCTGTACCAATAACTTGTGACAACATGTACCATGCATCAACCTCTACCTCAACATGTACCATAAAAAAATGCATCAACCATGCACCAGACCTATACAAATAACATGTCACAATAACCTGTTCAAACAACTTATAATCAACATGTACCATAAACAAGTGCATCAACGATACACCAACCTATACCATCAATGAATGTATCAACCATGCACCAAATATGTACCAATCATGCATCAAATACACATAAAATGTGACTCATCAAGATGTAACAACGTCATCAAATATACACCTCATGTATGTGCCAACTCATCAACTACTTGTCTCAACCATGTACAGAACATGTACCTGAACCAAAATCCCTCATCAATTTCATCATCCAAATATGATTTGTAAATCTATAATAGGTCTGGTGTATATGATCACATACCTGCAAACCTTCCTTAATTTTAACAACTAGACACTATCATTTTCATCAAACTTTCCTTTGGTCTCACATGACTAAATTTGGATTAGTCAACAACCATAACTTCAAACAATCATAAATATGTACCTGTAATGAATAAAGATATAAAAATAGTACACAATTTTCTTCAGTTTATTTTTTTTAATTCCTTCAGGTTTCGCAGCTTGAAACCTCTCAGAAAAGAAGTTATAGAAAAAATGGCATACCTTGTTGAATTATGGCTTATTCTAGAGAGAGAATTTGTAGAGCGTGCCCCGCATGGAATATTTGTTTTCTGGATCTAAAAATGGTAAACAGAATACCAAAGAATGTACTCTAACTAATACATTTGGTCTTACTTAATTGGGATTTGTTATGAATAAGTTGTGACATTTTTACCCGAAACACTTGTTTTAGACTAGTTTCACGACTAGCCACAAACCCTATTTTCCATAGTGTAACTCCAAAAATACAATGACCCACAAGATGAAATTTTTATCATAGCTACTTGGATATGTTTCCTCAATGGAATCCCCATTTCACAATCTGAATCATTCTAAAAAAAAAGGTATTGCGAAAATGGTGAGATGACCCGTACATAACATACCTTAGAAAACACCATCAAAAGAATTTATCCTCTATTGGATTTCGGCCTTCTTTACTTTACCTTCCCTCTTAAATTCACCTTAGATATCCTTTGATTACCTCATTCACTTTTAGATATTAAATATTCTCAAGTGTGATTAAAATGAGAGACTCTTGCCTCTTATTTATACATTTATTTACCTTCCTCAAGGAGTTACCTTCTAACCATCTTAAACCACTTTCCTTATTTTAGAGCTAACCCACTTCTAACCACTTTTCCACTTAGTAATATCTCCATTAGATTTATTCTTTAAATAATTTATTTTGTATCCACTTTGAATTATAGTACACTCATCACTTCACTTTATTATTTTCCCTCTAAAATCTCTTAAACTACCTTCCTTATTTTAAGGTTAACCCACTTATAACAATGTGTCCACTTAAGTTAACCACTTTCCATAATTAGTCATTTCTCCATTAACTTTATTATTTAAATAATTTATTTTGTATTCTCTTTGACTTATAGTACCCTCATCACCTCACTTTATTATATAATATTTTTTTCTTTGCAAACACTTTGACTACTTTGACCTTTTGGGGCTTCTAGATGACTCATGAGGGTTCTCCAACTTCACATGGCCATAACTCTCTAACCGTGAAGAGTTATGTAATGTTCCACATACCAATGGAAATTAAATGAAATGTACTATCCATCTATAATAGTCTTAAATGAAAATATATCAAGTCTCATACAATTATCCATCAAACAAACTTGGGTCCATTACCCAAACCTTTGTTCTATCAGAATTCGCTACTCGACTTTCTTCAAGGGTTGACATCGATGACAACCAACCCAAATAATAATAAAAAATATCATGAGAGGGAACATATTTGGGTTATATATTGGATTGATGTATGGTGCAACTGGTGAAAGGGGTGTTGGAATACAGAGAGGGGGGGTGAATCAATATTACCCTTTTTCAATAATTAGCAATTACTTTTTATATTTTATTGATTATCACAATGAATCAACAATGAATTGTATGCAAAATAAATTATAAAAATATATCTAACAACGATTACAAGTTTTATAAGGAATATTGAAGGTCATCAATCCTCTTTAGAGAACCAACTCTAGGAGACACCAATTCCCTTCTTCAGGGCACCAACTCCCTCGTCTTTAGGGAACCAACCCTAGGAAGCTCCAACTACCTTGTATTTAGGGCACCAACCCTAGGAAGATCCAACTCACTTATGTTTTACAATTTTATTAGCAAGGATATGAATCCTTCCATGCTACTCCCTTCCACCCTCAGTGCACAAGTATCTCCATATTTCCTTCCTGGAATCTGCTTCTGCTTCAGCTTTTGATCTTCTGATCTGGACTACAAAGACAATTTCTTCTCACCACCCTTCCTCGTTTATATAATTTTTAAACCGGTGTGATTTATGATGCAACGTGTCCTTTTGTTTGGACCATCACACCTCTTCATTTAAATTAACCATAATCATTGTTTTATCATTCTTACTGTGGATAATTTTCATAAAATGATCACATATATGGATCAATTTCATATTTTAACTCAATCGTGAATCTCTACATTTATTTCAGAAACCGATTTCTGTAGATGTGCTTCCTTCAAACCATTACATGTGACCGATAACAAAAAATCACTGGCTTATCAACTTTAGCGACATATTATATTCTTCCTTTTAAATATCTTACCATGTGACCAATGGCAGTATCCAGACGTTAGGCCAAACAAACTCTTGAGAACTCATTAGAATCAATGGTCACGATTTAATCTCATGATGAGATGGATGACAGTCGGGACTTTGGGACTTTCAACCTGTGTTGTCAACCCAACATTTTTTTAACATTTTATATCAATTAAATGTTCCATGTAGCTACCTAACTCGGGTCATAAAAATTTTTGTTCTTCATAAGAAATTTTCGAAATGACAATTGTAAGTTTTTGGTTTTCCCTATTGTTTTTTTCATGCTTCGTTCATCACTGAAATCATGAAAACGAAGCATTAAAACTTACAAATGCGTTACCATTCTATTTGAAAATTTTATGAAAGGAAAAATGTCTCTACAGTTTAATAATGAAGCCTTGTTCCTTGCTATGAAGACTATTCTTTTTGTTTCGATTCCTTGAATGTCAAGCATGAAAATCATATCTAGTCTCTATACTTCGATGGATCTAAATCTAATGAATGAGAGGGTGCATGATCCATGCTCATTGATCTAGCAGGTTAAAAACTTTCATCACTTATTGGTTAGAATTTGAATGCACAAACAATACGGTCGAATACGAGGCACTCCTACAAGGTCTTAGAAAGGCACTAGATTTGAGAGTTTAGAATTTAATAGTCTTTGGTGATTAAGAAATTGTGGTCAGACAGGTCAGAAATCTCATTCGTTGCCTATATCCACACCTGAAAATCTATCAAACTGAGGTATGGAATCTAATGAACAAATTTTATGCGTTTAACATTAATTCTATTCCAAGATTGAATAATTTTGAGGCTAATTTGTTGGCTAATGTCGCTTCTAAACTTTTTCCTATATAAGGCCTTTCTCCAAATGTGTTTTCGGTCGAGTTTTTGTTCAGACCATCCATCTCGGACAACATCACTAATTGGAGAGTTTTCGATGACGATCAACAGATCATCAGTTTTCTGCACATGGAAGATACTTTCCAAGGTGCAATTATCGATGAAGGTACCCATGAGGAAGACCTTCACAATTTTACGGTAATATCGGACCCAAGATCTTCGAAATCAACATCGGATCTGGTAAATTCTATCCCAAAATCTATTGTAAGATTAGAACAATTTTATGATTTACATGATAAATTCAGAAAATCAGTGAATCGTAAAATGAATAGTTCTTCCTTGACCCATGAAAAGGTGAATCTAGGAACTAAAGATAACCCACAATGCATCAATTTGCAAATGGGATGTTCTGAGTAGGAAAAGTTAGCATTTATTAAGTTGTTTAAGGAATTTAAGTATGTCTTTGCTTGGACATATGATGACCTAAAGACTTTTGATCCTAACATAATACAACACATTATTCCCATGAAACCCAAGACTTCAAGCCCTAGACTCAACCTTTTCAACAAAAGTTAACAAAGATGCATCCAAAACTTGAACCAATGATCAAGAAAGAGATAAACAAACTTTTGAATGCTAAGATAATATTCCCGGTAAGACATACAAAGTGGGTCTCTAATCTTGTCCCTCTAGGGAAGAAAAGTGGTGAAATCCGACTATATGTCTATTTCCAAAATTTAAACTGAGCATCTGATAAAGACAACTACCTTGTTCCTCCCATGGAACAGATTCTCCAACAAGTATCCAGTTCTGAAATATTATCTCTGTTGGATGGTTTTTTAGGGTATAACCAAGTCCTCATGTCTCCCCGGGACTAGTTGAAAACCACTTTCCATACTCCATGGGGTACCTATGTTTATAAAAAGATGCCCTTTGGTTTTATAAATGCTGGTGCCACTTTTCAGAGAGCGATGGATATTGCTTTCCACGGTCTTATCAATCAATCTGTAGTAGTCTATCTAGATGATGTCACTATCTTCTCAAAGAATAAAGGATATCATTTATCTCATCTAAGATCTGTTCCACAATGATGTCGTAAGTACGACATCTCTTTAAATCCCAAAAAATATGTCTTTGCAGTGGAACAAGGCAAGCAGCTCGGATTCATTGTATCTAATGAAGGGATGGTCATTGACCTTGAAAGGACTCAAATCATTTCAAAACTCCCCCCCC
>ML778688.1:552294-581689 GCA_009831015.1 Picea engelmannii | reverse complement strand
TGCCTTTTGATATGCAGAACGTATTGTATCGCGTTCGTATTGTTGAACGTATTATCTATGTGACATTGGAATCTATTTTTTTCTGGGCTTTGGCCAAACGTTTTATATTTTATATCAACGTGCTCAACGTTTTATATTTTTTTAATGGAGTTGACTGCATTCTACAGCAGTCAACTTGAATACTGTACCCATACTGTCGACTTCCTTGAAACCTTTAAGAATCGCGAATTAGTAACACTGGTATGTTTGATTCCTATTTTCGTCGATATGTTGCACACTAATTTATATGTTTTGCAATTGAAGTTTGTATTATTTAGCTGTTAATAAATCCAATTGAAATTTGTATTTTTTATATGTTCTGCAATTGAAATTTGTATTATTTAGGTTATGACGGATCTCGATGCTGCTAGCAGCGAGTATCTGGACTGGTATGCTATAATCCTCTTCAACTCAACTCGGAACTACTTTCTGATAAATACTTTTACAATAACAGTATTAATCTCTACGTGTACTGCAGGGTAATTCAGTTTTTCATTGATGACGACGAAGAAGGTATGATGGTTGTGTTTTTTTCTTTGATATAGACAGATCGAATTCGCACAGTAATGTTAACCTGGATGAATATGTTTTGTTTCTTTGTGCTACGATATTAGAATTTTTTTTAATGGGAGGAGCTCCTTGGATAAAATTGTTATTTTTTTGTTATCTAAATGGTTGGATTTAAGGTCTTAAAAAACTTTGGATTATATGAATTTAGCAAATCTGTAAATCTGTAGATCCAATCATTCCTTAATGAATTTAGGGTAAAATGGAATGAAAAAATAGCTAGAACTTCTAGACTATGCTATTTCTTTTTTTTTCTGGATTTGATATAGCTATTGGACAAAATAGCTATTTTTTGTTGTTTAAATTGCTGAATTAGACATGGTGAAAAATCCTAGAACACTCTGATTATACAAACATAATCATTTAAATCAAGCAGAAAGCTTCTACTCTACTATTTTTTTCCCACTTTATATAACTATGATCTAATACAACCTGTTGTTGTATAGTCTATGGTTTATCTATAAACAAGATATGTATCTATTTTTTTTTATAGTCTATTTTATTATTATTATTATTATTATTTGTTGTTAAAATTGCTGGATTCAACATGGTGAAAAACCTAGAGCACTCTAATTATACAAACTTAACCACTTAAATCAAACAGAAAGTTTGTACTCTGCTATTTTTTTTCCACTTTAATAACTACTATATAATACAACTTGTTGTTGTATAGTGTATGATTTATCTATGGACAATATAGGTATCTATTTTATTTTTATTATCTATTTATTATTATTATTATTATTTCTTGTTTAAATTGCTTGATTCAATATGGTGAAAAACCTTAGAGCATTATGATTATACACACTTAACCACTTAAATTAAACAAAAAGCTTCTACTAAACTATTTTTTTTTCACTTTACATAACTACTATGCAATATAACCTGTTGTTGTATCTGTATATGGTTTATGAACAATACAGTTATCTATATTTTTTATTATTATTTTTAAAAGTAAGTGCCCAACAAAGCAATCTTGACTGCCATTAAAGTTTAAGACAAACTTTATGATCATTTAGAAAATGTTAATATTATGTTAATCTTACCCAATAAAATTTAATGGAAAATAATTTCATTATGTAGTCTTCGTCACAAAGAGGAGATCGAACATGACAAATTTACTCAGAAAAGTGGACAAGAATAATGTAACTCAACTTATATTTGTTACCAGTGCAAATTTTATTAATGAGACGAGTGCTATCACAACTGATTCACTAGATATCAAAATCTGGAATAGTCACAAGATTCTATTCAGAAGGCACAATAACATTTATGATCACTAATAACACAATGTAAAATAAAAACAATTTATTTGATGAGAAAAAAACTTAATTTAGTTTTTGTTTGAAATTGAATTATATTATTTGCATTGTGATGGTACCAAAAAAATATTAATTTATCCTGTTTTAGTAATGCCATATTCAATTCAATAGAAAAAAAAAATATGCAAGTTATCTACGATGTAGTCTTTTATTCACATTATTGATGCAGTGCAATTCATTGACCTTGGGTTTGCTGCCATGAAATGAAAGAGAAATAGTAGCAGAATCTAGATGAATTCCTTGACCTTGGGTTTGCTGCCATGAAATGAAAGAGAGATCGTGGAAGTCTAGATGATCGGTGGTATAATGTTTATATGAGGAATAAAGAGAAATTAATAATATTAAATTGGTAGAAGATAAATATTAAGCACATGACAGTGATTTATTTTGAAAAAATTTATGGAAGAAAATAAGACATATTTTTGTTCGGTTGATCAAATGATAATATTATTTATTTTGAAAAAATTATTTAAAAAACTAATCAAAAGCATCTTTCTTTTCTGGATAAATATATAAAACCTGTAAGTTTGCACTTTGCTTCGCCACACCTTGCAGCATTTTGGAATAGCACCATATACTTTAAATGCATTCCTGGTTTTAAAACATGACCTTTCCCAAAATGGAATATGATAGGCACAAAATTGTGCATATAAGGCCTCGCCCATTTCTCTAGAGATGAGAACGTAGAAGTTAAAAAGAAAATATCTTGTCTACCGTAATGTCTTCACATCTCGCAACTAATGACATCATATATTCAGCGATATCATCACCTAACCCTAGCTTATGAAAGGCAAGATGGATAATTCATTAATTAAGTAATGTCATGATGGGAATATACCCACTTTGATATGATAGAAAATAAACATAGAGATTCATGATGGTGATTAGATCATAACCCACTATATGATAGAAAAAAAAACATAAATATTCATGATGGTGATTGGATCATAACCCATGACAACATTATCTCTTGAATGAGCTACATGCTTTAAAACCTGTTTGATAAATCAATAATGATGGTGATTGGATCATAACCCATGACAACATTATCTCTTGAATGAGCTACATGCTTTAAAACCTGTTTGATAAATCAATAATGATTCCATAGGATGAAGTTTTTTACAATATTAATGGATCAAAATAATGTTATTAGTGAGAGAAATTTACAAGATCAATGCATCATAATGCTAATTTGGAGTGATTGTGACAACAATTAATGTTCATAGTGTAGTTGAGTAGATGTTGTGTAAGTACCTCAACATTACTAGATTTGGCATGTTAGAAAGAAAATTAGATGTTTTAAGCGAATCATCTAGAGATTTTAGGGAATCGATCATTGCCAATAGATGTGTAAGATAATGATGCTTTGAATGATGGTACCAAGGATAGTGATATCCATATTCTTCAAACTGTGGTTGTCACTATTTAACAACTTAGATTGTACTTTAAAAATGATTTCCAAGTAGCTTTGGACTTTGATAAAGGCTTGTTATTATAGATATACATTGATATAAAATACCATGCTCAATGAATATACCATGTAATATAGGAGAAATATTCTCACTTTCTTACTTAGATTTCATCATCAAAATAGATTTTCATGAAGAGTACAATAGGTTTGAGTGAGGAGAACAACAATATGAAACTATTATGGTGTCACTTTGTAAGAATGGAATAGGACTTCAAGTGGGTTTTTCCATGTACTAGAGAGTAGGAAGTGAAGTAGGTGATGGATTTAGAAAGGGAGGATCGTGATTTTTAGAGGCCGCCAAATCTACACTCAAAGTTTGGGCGCAATGTAGACGAAGAGTGAAAGTGGAGGGGGGAACTGACAAGAAACAAATTTAAGCATAGAGGGAATGGATAGGGCATCTATACCTCATAAATGTGAAGAGAGGGAATTGTCAAGAAAGAAGGTTACACATAGAGGAAATGGGTAGGACATATCTTGTTGATTAATTGGGTTGGTTTTCATTGATGTCAACCCTTGAAGAAAGTCTGGTAGAAAATTTCGGTAACACAATGGTCTCGGTAATGGAACCAAGTTTTTTTGATGTATAGTGGTATGAGTTTGGATATATTTGCAGGTAAGACTATTCTAGATGGATAGTACATCTCATGTCATTTCTAGTGGTATGTGGAACGTCACATAACTCCTCATGGTTTGAGATTTATGGCCTTATGAAGTTGAAGGACCCTCATATGATTGGCTTGAAACCCCAAAAGGTCAAACAAGTCAAAGTTCTTGCAGAGCAGAATTTTTTTAAATAATAAAGTGAAGTGCCAAAGTCAAAGAGGTTTATTTAAATAATAAAGTAAAGTGACAGAGTCAAAGATGATTATTTAAATAGTAAAATGAAGTGACAAAATAAAAGAGTATTATTTAAATAATAAAGTGAAGTGACAAAGTAAAAGAGGATTATTTAAATAATAAACTAAATGGAAAAAATTATAATTATGGAAAGTAGTTATAAGAAGGTTAACACTAAAATGAGGAAAATGGGTTAAGTGGTCAAGTGGCTATTGGATATATGGACAAGTGAAAAATTGGGCAAAGTTGGACATAGGTGACTATGTGGACAAAGTGGCTATGTGTACAAAGTGGCCTAGAAGATGCTTCTAAAAAAGCTACTTGGAGAGTATAAATAAGAGACAAGGATCTCTCATTTTAAATACACTTGAGAATATCAAATATCTACATGTGACTGAGGTAACCAAAGGATATCTAAGATGTATTTTAGAGAGAAGGTGAAGTAAATAAGGCCGAAATTCAAGGGAGGATAAATTCTTTTGATGATGCTTTCTAAGGTATGTTATTTACAAGTCATCTCACCATTTTCGCAATAACTTTTTTCCTAGAATGAGTCAGACCATGAAATTGGGAGGCCAATGAGGAAACATATCCAAGTAGTTGTGGTACAAATTCCATCTTGTGGGTCATTGTATTTTTGGAGCTACACTCCATGGAAAATAGGGTTTTTGGTTAGTCCTCGAACTAGTAGAAAAGAGGTGTTTTATGGTAAAAACATCATAACTTATTCATAACATATCCAAATTTAGTAAGAACAAATGTGTTGGTTAGAGTACATTCTATGGTATTCTGTGTAAAATTTTCAGAGCCATGCAACAAATATTCTCTGTGGGGCATGCTCTACAATTTCGCTCTCTAGAATAAGCCATAATTCAACAAGGTATGTCATTTTTTCTATAACTCATTTTCTGAGAGGTTCCAAGTAGTGACACCTGGAGAAATTGCATAAAACATATTGAAGAACATTTTATACTATTTTCAGATATTTATACATTGCAAGTACATAGTTATGATTATTTCAAGTTAGGTTTTTTGAATAATCCAAAACTATTCATGTGAGACTAATGTAAAGTTTGATGAAAATGCTAGTTTCTTGTTGTTAAAGTTAAGGAAGGTTTGCACGTGTTTGATCATATACACCAAGTCTATTACAAAGTTACAAATCAGATTTGGATGATGAAATTGATGAGGGGTTTTGGTTGAGGTCGAGGTACAGGTTGGTGGATGGTTGATGCACATGTTTATGGTACAAGTTGATTACAGGTTGAGGTACAAGTTGATGCATGGTTGATGCATGGTTTAGGTTATTGGTACAAGATTTTTGGTCCAGGTTGATTGATATAGGTTTACAATAGCATATCTCACAGTGATAGTGTGACAGTGGTTCCATCATTTTACTTATACAACACAGTGGTTGGATGGGGAAAGGACAAGTGGTTGTAGCCACCTTCTAGTTGTAGCTGGAGAACATAAAGGGTTGTATCCTCCTTCTAGTTGTAGCCAGAGAATTGGGGAGTTGGAGATTCTCTCAGGTTGTAACCTGAGAAACTAGGGGGTTGGAGGCTCCTTCAAGTTTCAGTTGGAAAACAAAGTAAGTTGATGCTTTTAATGAATGTAATTCTTCAATACATATAATAAAAATCATTTTGTGGTTTTCTCCCTCTTTGGGTTTCCACGTAAAAACACTGGTGTACTATGGATGTGTACGATTTTTCATTTTTTCATTGTTTATTTACTCTGCAAATATTGGATGATAATGCTACATTGATATAACACTCACATTATATGGTTAAAAATTACTAGATTTATCTATTACTGATTCACCCCTCTCTCAGTAATCCAACAATTGGTATCAGAGAAGGTTCCTTCCGAAATCAGTTTAACCACTAAAAGGTAGATCATGGAGAGAAACAACATGTATAAAAATGGAATACCACAGTTTGATGGCTAGGAGTATGACTTTTGGAGCTTAAGGATGAAGAAATATATACAGACACATTTTTTGAAACTTGGAAATCAATTGTAGATGGATACACAGCACGAGTAGTTCCACTGACAAATGACAAAGCTATGAAATTCAGTCATAATATTTCCAAAGCCACAAATGCACTTTTGAATGGTCTTGGAGAAGTAGTATTCACCAAATTTTCACATTGTAAATATGCTAAAGAGATATGGGACAAACTTCGAAATATTTATGAAGGAGATTCAAAAGTCAAAGCAACAAAGCTTCAAACTTACAGAGGCAAGTTGAGACAACTAAAGATGAGGGAAGATGAGAACATTGCATCTTACTTTTTATGAGTCGATTAAACAATAAATGCAATATTCGGATTGGGAGAAGAAATCAAAGAATCTTTAATTGTTCAAAAGGTACTAAAATCTCTTCTTATGAGATTTGACCCTAAGATATCATCACTAGAATAAAGAGAAAATATAAACTCAATAAGCATGGACGAACTACATGGAATCTTCACAGCATATAAAATGAGAACTGAACAGGAAAATCCAGATATAAAAGAATAAACCTTCAAAGAATCCAAAAGTTCAAAGAAAAAGGGAAATAAAAAATAAAAATAACATACCAACAAGAGTGATGTCACGAAAGATGATGAAGAAGTGGCCAACTTTGTCATAATATTGAACAAGGAACCCAACAATAGCTATAGAGGTAATCTTCATTTGATTTGTTTTAATTGTGATGGTATTGGTCATTTTTCTAACAAATGTACTCATAAGAAAAAGAGAAATTATGAAGGTTACTCAAATAACAAACAAATATATAAAGGCAAAAGAACCACAAAGAAAGTTTTCAAGAAAAGTTTATGCACCAAAGAATACATCTCATCATCATATGAAGATGAAGTCAATGACAGTGAGACATAAAGAGCTATATCCATGGCAGTAGAAGACTATGATAAAGAAGACTCTAAAGAAGAATATGAAGAGGCAATAGTTGACTACCGAGAAGAATTATTGTGTTCCATAGAAATTATGAGAAGAGAAAAGAAGAATAACAAGAAACTACAACAAGAACTAGACAGGAAACAAGACACTCAGGAACTAGAACAAATGACAAAATTTTGAAGGTTCAAATTGAATAAGATAAAAGAATTGAAGAAGCACTCAAAGAACAACTAGAAGGAAGAGATAGGATCATTGGAAATTTGGAAGAAGAAATTGTCACATTAAGAAAGGATCTTCAAAAGAAAAATATGTAGAACAACTCAAAAATTTTGAATGACATTATCGAAAGTCAAAAACAACATCATGACAAGTATGGACTTAGATACAATCATACAGAAAAGGGATCAAGCTCCAAAACAACAAAACAAGAAACATGTAAAAAAAGATATGCAAAACAATCAAAGGGGATAGGAAGGTCTACAAAGAAAATTACTTGGACACTCCTCCACCGAGAAGATTCAGATTTTAGAATCAATGTCTGACAAAAACAAATAGGCCTCAGGAAGAAGAAGGATTCATAAGATTACCTCCTTTCAAAATATTTTCTATCAAACTATCTTTTTTGCTTTATGTTATGCATGTAATAATTTTGGACATAAAGTTGTGAATTGCATAGATAGCAACATGAACATAAACAGCTTTGAAAATCATACACAAAAGGGTTATCTAAGAAGGCCTAGTGAAACACAGAGAAGAAGTTACAACAGGTTTGCATCTTTGAGCACTGAAGTGGAATGCTACAAATGTAAAAACTTTGGACACATGGCCAAAGATTGCAGAGTGACAATCCCTCCTAGAGAACCACAACAGAACAACAACACCCACAGATAAGAACCTCGGAAAAGGACATGGATAAGAAATCATAATCAATATAGCAATGAAGAATGCACACTCTCTTTACAATCTAAGAAGAATAAACGTGGTTGATATGTTAACACTGGTAATTCAAAACACATGAAGAGTGATAGAGACATGTTTCTTACATTAATAAAGGAAAGAGATGGATCAATCTCCTTCGAAAATGATGATTTAGCTAAAATCATTGGAAAAGGTACAATCAGAATTGGGAACAAGAATAACAAGGTTGAAAATGTTCTACTAGTAGAATATATGAAACATAATATTCTAAGTGTGAATCAAATGTGTGACTAAGGTCATAAAGTTACTTTCAATTCACAAAAGTGTGAGATAAGAAAAGAAGGTTCAAGAAAATAGATTGCAACAGTTGCGAGAACCTCAAGCAACATATATGTATTAAGTGAAATTGGAAATGAAAAGTCTTTCCTAAGAAAGGAAGATGAAATTTTACTATGGTACAAAAGAAGGGGGCACATACATTTTGATAACCCTGTCAAAGTGAGAAAAAGGGAAGAAGTTAGAGAAATTCCCCAGATCACGAAACCAACCAACACTTTATGCAAGCATTGTTAATAAGGAAAACAAACAAAGACTAGGTTTAAATCAAAACATTATTCAACGACAAGAACACTAGAAATTGTGCAGACTCATCTAGTTGGACCAGCTACAACAAAGGGTTTTAAAGGTGAGAAACACTTTGTGTTATTAGTTGATGATTATACAAGAATGACTACAATTTTCTTTCTCAACAATAAATCAGAAGCTTTTGAAAAATTCAAGGTCAACAAGGAAATGGTTGAAAATGAAATGGATTGAAAAATCAAATGCCTAAGATATAATAATGGAGGAGAGTTCACTTCAAAGTAATTTATGTACTACTGCAGTAGACATGGAATAAAAAGTCAATTATGTGTTGCTAGGGCACCTCAACAGAATGGAGTTGTTGAAAGAAAGAACATGACAGTACAGGAAATGCCTCGAACAATGCTAATAGATTCCAAATTGACAGATATCTTTTGGAAACAGGTATTGCATACAATAGTTCACATTCAAAACAAAGTAAAGCTTATAAATAATGCTGAAAAAAGTCCCTACGAGCTATGGAAAGGGACACCAGAAAATGTGATGCACTTCAGAGTTTTTGGAGGCAAATGCTACATCAAAAGAGAAGATGGCAGAATAGGAATGTTTTACTCGTGTGGAAAAATAAGTAATTTTTGGTTACTCAAGTACAAGGAAAGAATACAATTATTACAACCTGAGATTGAACAAATTTGTGGAAAAAATCAACTTAGCAATTGATGAAATAGGTAGACAAGAATTAAATGAAGAAGAAAATGAATCAATGGAACAACTTTACGAAGAAGAAGCAGAAGATGAGAAGGAAGTAGACGGGGAATATGAAAAGGATCAGAGAGAATAAGAAGAGAAAGGTCAACAAGTGCCTCCAAATAAGCCTAGCAGACGAGTACAAAAGAACCATCCTTCAGATCATATTATCAGAAACAAGGATGCAGGAGTTGAGACTAGAAGAAGAATTCATTCAATAGAACAAACACACCTAGCACTCTCATCTACGATTGGACCAACCTATTTTGAAGAGACCAACAAGGATGAATTTTGGAATAAGGACATGGATGAAGAATTGGATCAAATAGAGAAACATGACACTTGGGAATTGGTTCCAAGACCAAAGGATAAGAATGTGATCAACGCAAAGTGGGTATACAGGAATAAATTGAATGAAGATGGATAGGTTACAAGGAAAAAATATAGATTGGTATGTAAAGGATATGCACAGGTTGAATGAATCGAATTTGAAGAGACATTTTCCCCAGTTTCCAAATTGGAAGCAATCTAATTGATTTTAGCTTATGCATGCTACAAAAATATTAAAGTGTATTAGATGGATGTAAGATCAACTTTTTTGAATCGGGAACTTGAAGAAGAAGTCTACAGTGAACAATTAGAAGGATTTTAATTGTCAGAGAACATAGATTATGTGTGTAAATTAAAGAAGACCGTGTATGGTCTAAAACAGGCTCCTAGAGCATGGTACTCTAGATTGGATAAATATCTACAATAGAGAGGGTTCCGAAAAGGAAGTGCAAACATAAACCTCTACATCAAGTTAACTCAAGATAGTATTTTATTAATTGAAGTTTATGTTGATGATATTATTTTTGGAAATACTGATGATGGGTTAAGCCAAAAATTTGCAAAGGACATGCATAATGAATTTGAAATTTCATTACTTGGAGAACTATCCTTCTTTATGGGTCTTCATATGAACCTACCAAATCTCTGATGTTGTTGACTATCCGATATAGATCTATCCATCTTCTATGCCACCAAAAGAAAACCTTTGTTGTGTGATTCTCCATGAATTTTATTTCCTGAGAATTTATTCCCATGTTTGCATTGCCTAGACCGTCTAAACAACTTATGTTGTTGCATGTCTCATTGTTGTTGTGAGCCTGCCATTGATGGAAGGGGCGATCTTGTCTGCTTAAATTTCATGCAAGAGGAACTCGACAATTTCGATTAAAATGTAATATTTATTTTATGCCAAACCCACCAAAAAACCACCACCATCTAGTATTTTCCTTTTATTTGGATCGTTTCCTGATAGAGAGAGAGAGAAACTGCAAAGTGATGCTAGCATTAATTCAATCGTTTTGTTGAAGATATTTTTTGGTTGAATTTTGGGGTTACGCCCTTGTTATTCATTTTTCTTCTCAATGTTCCACTTCCACGATGGTCCATATCTTTATCCCGAGTATACCTAAGATATCATGGGGAATAACCTTTCCTTCTTCATTCCATTCATGGTTTAATCGACCTCAGCAGATGGTCTCTATCGGTTGGTAGTGACCCATTAGAATCACTCCTAATCCCTTAAATTTTTAATTCTTATTTTTATTTTTTATCACTTTACATATCCACACCTACTATCTATGATATCATGGATGGAGGATATGACCTGCCTTCCTGAGATACAAAGCTGATGATTTTCGATGCCTCGATGATTTTAATCCGATCTGATGGGAATAGGTGTGCATGTGTGTCTGGTGGTGAGATGAGTTCTATGTATGACGATGTCATTTCCACTTCTCTTGGGTGGGTGACATTCGTTTTTGGTGATGCTCGTTGTTATATAAGTGAACGTTTCGCCCCTCCCTCTGCACCTGATCAGTATTCGCTCAATGGACTTGGGGCTGAGAAAATCTGTGATTCTTTCCTCCCTCATTCTATATTTTCGACGGTGATTACAATGTCATGTTTATGACAATGTTGTGTTATTACAAAGTTGGAAAAGAGTAAATTAAATAATTTAGTATATAACCGTTATATAGTAACGAAACCTTGGTGATTAGTGGAGTGATTGATTTTAGGAGGTATTAAAGACAACAAAGGTATTGAACGATTTAAACAATGTGTATATAACAATTTTATAATTTGCATTGTATTAACAGTTTAATAGTAGCATCGTATTAACAAATTTATTAATTTACATCTTATTAACAATTTAATAGTTGCTTCTTATTAACATTTTTAATAGTTTGCACCCTATTAACAAGTTGCATCAGCTTTAATCGTTTCATTTAATAGGTGATTATAACAGTATATAACAATAATATTACGAGGAACAATTATGATATCTTAATAGTCTCGACATTAGCTTTAATGGTTCCATTTTAAATTGTGATTAGATAGTTGCGTAACAGTTTAATGATGCGTAACAGTTTTAATTGTTTAATAGTTTTTCATCTACTTAATAGTTTCAGTTTTAATTGTGATATAATTGTTTTATTGTGAATTAACTATGAATAAGGAAATTTATCCCTTCGATTAGTTTAAAAATTTCTTTTGCATTAGATTAATGATTTAATGATGATCATTGCATTGATCACCTATAATAGTTTTAATTGTGTTTACAATAGAGAAATAGATAAGGGCATGTCGAATTTATTAATGTTTTCAATGGAAACCCTTATCAGATAAGTTGTAATTAATATTTATAAGTTACTTTGTTCTTATTGATGTTTAAAGGGTTGTCTTATTTTAATCGAGGGTAGGGTAGTACTAACATGAATTTTTGTAGTAGTTAGGTTTGGATTCTTGAACTTCAATAGTCCTAGGATGGTAAAATTCTATTAAGACACTTCTAGATAGATGCAATTTAACCTTGTCATGTGCAGATTTTATTGTGCCTTGCTTCGATTGATTGAATAGAGTTCTTTCATTATATTTTTAGTTTTGATGTCTGACAGAGCTAGTTGGTTTCAAGCAATGTTGGATTTTTTGTTTGATTGAGGGTTAGAGTCCTTTTACGTTGCATTGGGGTACCTAGCACGCTTGTCACAATGTGGCGACATGATTCCTTGAATTAGGATCAATGCGCACGTTGAACAATAAGCACATATGATACCTGGCTTGAGTCATGCGCTTCCCATCCAGGGTGTTGTTGTTCATTGTAATTGATGTTTTGGTGCTTGGTTCTATAAAATTTTAATGTGATTCATTTCTTTCTCACCGTTAAGGTTCTAGTCACTTATGTCATTCATGTCAGTTGCATTGGTTGATCTCGATGTTGTCAGTAAGCTTATTCCTCTTTATTCTTTTCCTGATTGAATGTTCATATTTGCCTAGCTACATGATGTGACAGAATGCTAGGTCGTTTTGTTGTATGTTGTATGATGTGTGTGTGTGTGTGTGTGTGTGTTGTGCTCATTGTTAAGTTGTGATGCTTGCTTGTATTATTGACTTTCTTGATTTTCGTTCAAAATTTTGTACTTGTTATGCGTCATGTGTTGTCATAATGGTGGGGGTCTTTAAAAATAGTACTTGGGGTCAATTATGTCTTGGATAACCTGAACATATCCTACCAAAATTCACTAAGAAACCTATTATCCTAGTCAATGACTATGTTCCTCAGGAGGCCATGGAGTCTAAGCACTTGTCTAAAGAATATATCTTCTACCTGGGATGTGTTGTATTCAATAGAAATAATAAACAAGTGCACATACTTAATCAACTTGTCCACTATCATGTAGATACATTCCCTACCCTACAACTCAGGTAATCCTTTGATAAATTACATGGAATTACTTTCCCACTTATGCTTTGGAATTGATAATGGATGAAGCAGTCCTGCAGGATGTGTGAAGTCCTGGTGGACCCCCCTCTCCAAGGGCTGCGTGACCTCTCAGTCTAGGATCTTCTCAAGATTGAATCGAAACAGTCTTCGATTCCCTGTTGGAACCTCTAAGAAACAATCCATAGGTATTTACAAAATTCCACTCACATGCCTTGTGAACACACGCCTTGTGAACACACGCATACCTGAAAAGGCACGTCGCGATTTTGCGTTTCGGCTATATGAGTCAACCAAATCTCTGTCCTTCAAACTCCGGTGTCCCAAAATTTCGACAAGGGCCGAGCACATGCTAGATCCTTCCTTATCCTCCATCCGTATAACCCTTCACTATGAACTAGGGCCAATCCTTCCGAGTGCATCAGTATTTCGCATATCGGAACTCCCGATACAATTCACCTTCATTCTCCCCATCCTTGGATACTCGAAATTGTGAAATATTTGAAAAATATCAATGGTTCACACTAGCTCTCCAGCCAACGTCTGTGATCAAATCATGATTTCACGTTTCGTGAATTCTCACAACTCCCACCTATGAAATGAATCAATGATCCAGATATTCTCCTCAATCAATGACTACGATCTTTTCGCGAGTTTTTGCAAGTATTCCCTTTGACTTCCCTAAGTCACGATTCAGCGAAATATTGATCGATTTCCACCTGCCCTCTCATGATGGATAGTCTTGATGATTTTGGGACTTCACGTTTCGGGATTTCTCTAATTTCACTCTTCTTCTTCCAAATCTTCTGGTTTGCAAAATTCTGAAGGATCCTCGTAGCTAACTAGTGCACTACTTCTCTGATATCTAATGGTACGAAATGTTCTGTCTCTTCCTGGATGAATCTTAATCCTTGATCTTCCTTTGATTGCCTCGACTTTCTATGCTCCACTTTCACACACTTCAACCCTTCAAGACTTAAATTTTTTTCTAAGTGTTCTGTCTCGAAGCTTAAAAACACTACTAATATTGAGCTTATGTCAATGAAACTTGACCTCGGCCCTGCACACACTTACATTCTGTGCGAAGCTTTGCACTATCTCTTCTGAGCTTCTCAACCTTTTTCTCTATGTAAGGAACTCATCCCTTCCGCGTATTCCTTAGAAGAATTCTGGTGTTCCTCCTGACACACTTCTGGACTCAACTTCTTGATATTTCAAACTTTAACACAAGTTTTCTCCTACACACACTCCTTGTGCTCAATATGCACACTCTACATACAAAAATTTCTCACTATCCCTTATGAGATTTAAGTCTAAAAAGAATTCTTCATATCCCTTATGAGTACAAAAAGTGTCTTCTCCTCTAACACTTCTCTTATCTCTAAACTCGAAGAAGAGTTCTTTTGTGCACTCCTTGCACTCACTTTATGCCCACCTAGAAAATCTCTAGAGAGTTCTTAGTGACTATGTCTCCCTGTTCTTTCTCTACACATATTTTCCTCTAAGGTATTCAACAACCTTGAGGATCCTCTCTTGAGTTTATGATTTCCTTGGTGTGACCTCCTAGAAAATTCTTCCCTGAATTAAACACAGAACTCAGATATGCACTATTTTTACTGGCTCACAGAGTCTTCAATACTCTCTCATGCAACTCCTTTCATTTTGCCACAAAGAACCCAGACCGAAATCAAAAGGTCTCATAGACAGTAAAATTTTTCTATCCTTGCAGATGAAATATAACATACATCTATAGCATTTATGAACATACACAGATATTTTTCTCTCATTTATTCTCTCTAACACCTAACTCAGTTCTCTCATTTATTTTTACAAGAGGCTCTTCGAGTTTATCCTTTCCATCCTAAATGCTATCACCGTCTAAGTTAATACACCTTATCCTATGATTCATTACAAAGAACAAAGATCCAGACCTGACATGGATCTAGAAATTATTATAGTCAATTACTTCGATGAATCTATCCACACCTATCTAAAGGCATGGATTTTGGTGTTTTATCAACCTTACACATAAATTTACATAATTTAATATTTCGAATCCTGGAAATGAGAGGGTTGGTACCTCTCCTTATCTTCATATGTCTGTTGATGTGTTGATTTGTTGATGCATATGTCGAGGTGGAAATATGCTCCTACATCAACTCTGACCTATTCTATGGGAAAATCATGCATCCCCTCACATGTTGAAGCACATCCCCTTTGATACCCTTCCATGAGAATATATACCTTACATGTTTGTAAGTATTCAGATACCCCTAGTTACCCACCAGAGGTGCATCATCTATTTCCCTCTGAATATTATCCTTGAGTGTCGACTCGAGGACAAGATACATCCTATATTTGTAGTACATGATGTCATCCACTACCCTATACCTGTCACCTTGAATACTTCCCTTCATCATCTCACAAGCAAAGGTATCCTTGGAGTATTCCACCAAGAGAATGAACTTTCAATCTATTGGTACCTCTATCATAGAGAAGGTTGTCGCTCTCCTGGGGAAGGCATCAACAACTATGTTCCTATTTCTATTTACATACTCAATGTATAAATCATATGATTGTACCGTAATCACCCATTTATGTTGCCTCTCATTTAAGTCTCGTTGCTCTAATAAGTATCTCAAGTTGTTGTGGTTAGTCCGAACCACAAAGTGCCCTCCTACTAGGTACTACCTAAATTTGGCCAAGGCATGCATAATGTCCAACATCTCCTTATCATATATGGGGTATAACTTATTTGGTTCCTTTAACTTCCTTCTCTCAAAAGTTATGAGATGTCGGTTTTGCATTAATACTTCTCTTGTCCCTTCGCTGTATGTGTCACACTCTAGGATAAAATATTGTGTAAAATATGGGAGTGATAATACTGGGAAATTTCTCATGAACTCCTTCATTCTATCAAATGCTACCTATGCATCATAAAACCATTGGAACGCCCCCTTTTTGGTGAGATATGTTAATGGTGCAACCAAATATAAAAATACTTTAACAAAAAACCTATAATAACTACATATCTCAAAGAATCCTCCTATATCCATGAGTGATATGGGGTTAGTCCAGTCTAAGATGGTTTCAACATTCTTCTGATGCACCTTTACTACCTCAACACTAATCACATAACCCATATTGAGGATCTCTGTCAATATGAACTCACAATTTTCCTCCTTGGTAAAAAGAGATTGTTCCTCCATAATGGTGAAAATCTCATCCACATGCCTTAGGTGTTCCTCCCACATCATTTTGTATATGAGAACATCATCAAAGAACACGTGGAAAAATTTCCTCAATGGTTTGTTGAAGATATGGTTCATGCATGACTGAAACATAGTTGATGTGTTCGTCAACCTGAATGACATAACTAGAAAATAATAGTGCCCTTAGTGACACATGAATGTTATTTTATGAATATCCTCTTCCCTAACCCAAATCTAGTTTTATCATGATCGTAGGTCAACCTTTGATAAGTATACTTCCCCATGAAGCTCATTAATCAACTCATCAATCCTCGGTATTAGATATCGGTGTTTCATGGTCTTCTTTTTTAGTGACCTATAGTCTATGGATATATGCATAGTACCATCTTTCTCCTTCACCAGTATAACTGATGAGGCCAAAGGACTAGAGCTAGGCCTTATGTTCCCCATATCTAGGAACTCCTTTATGGCCTTCTCTATTTCTTGCTTGAATCTTTTGGGATGTTTGTAAGGAGTGGTGATCATGTTCTTCAATCCCTGTTATATGTCAATTACATGCTCAAATCCTCTATCAATTGGTCCCCTAGAAAACAACGGTTCAAATATTGTCCCATGCTTTCCAAGCAATTTATGGATATCCACATGGTAATGTTTACATTCCTGTAATGGATTATCCATGGTGATCAGGCACTCTAGTGCAAAAGCCACATCCCTATGTCTAGAAAGGGCCTCCATGCACTTGATATACACAATCTTAGGTGCACTTATTGACATAACTCTCAAGAAAACTTGTTGATAACCCCTGTCCTGTAGTTCCATCCTCATGTCCTTATGATTCATGTGGATATATCCCAAAGAGTATAGTCATTAAACTCCTAGAATCACATGAGTATTTTTTAAATCCATGACATAAAAGTCATCAGTCAATGTATATTTTCCCAAGGTTACTTCCAATCCCCTGATCCTTGGATTACATATCATGTTGTACCCATCCAACACTCCCACATTAAATCCCTCGAAATCCTTTTTGGGATATTTCTCCTAGTGACAAATTCAGTGTCAGTGAAGTTGTGGGTGGCTCCACCACCCATCAATGTTATAACCCTCTACCCCTACACAACGCCTTTGATCTTGAAGGTATAATATTTAGGGAATCCTTAAAGGGTGGAAATGGTCACCCCATTAGATCTATCTTGCATTCGTTCCTTATCTATAGTATGTGATGGCTCACTGCTATCTAATCAAATACCTTTGTCAATGCCTTCATCCTCCTCGTAGGAAACTACCTCAATGTAATGAAATTTAACTTTACCCATACATATATAACCGGGTTCACATGGATGTTTGATACTAAATAAAATTTTCTTCCCTATTAGTTCTCTCTAAGTTTCTCCATCCATCCTATCCTTCCCTGTCCATGAATTATGGGGTATCTTATTCTCATTACCTCCTTGAGGGATGAAGTATTTTTTTGGTACCTTCTTGTTGACCATGTCCTTCCTGACTTGGGATCTCATGATGGCCTCCTGCAATGTGGTTTTCCTAAAGGATGTCACCCATCCTATCAAGGGTTCAAATAGACCCTTTGTGAATAGAATCACCAACCTCTGTTAAAAGATATATGTCACCATAATGGCCATCCTCTAAAAATTTGTAAGGTATGCTTCTGATGTACACGTCTTCCTCGATAGTCCCAACTCCCTAAAGTGTTTCTTAGGGTCCTTCTGTTCAAATATGTCCATCAAATTCCCAGTGAAGTCCACATATGAAGTGATTTTATCATGCCCTAGTGTCATAAGCCCATGATACCACCATTCATGTGATTTTTATTCCAAATAAAGGGTGGAATACTTAATTGCTTCTTCCTCGGTCATTGGTTTAAGATGGAGGTAAGTGTCCAACTTATGTACCCAAGCCCTGCTCATTATCTTTATAAACCCATTGAAGGGTGGCATGGTCAAACTTCCCACCTTGTGCATGAGATCAAATTTTTGTGAGCTCTGTGCTTCTTTGTTCCCCTCCTTCGGACTTTATTTATCTTTGAGGTCCCATAAGTATTGATAGGAAACATTCTCATGGATATCTGCATGTGACATCTTGCACTCCATGTACGAGGTGTTAATGTTGAACTCTTATATGGTTTTTCTGGTTCTCTTGTATGTTTTCCTACCAAGAGTGTTGGTAATAGGAGCATAGGCAATTTCATTCCTTATCTCAGTCGGGGTATGATTATTATTTCCTTCCGCGGAAGATCCATTTCCTCTATGGTTTCCCTCTAACTAGTTCCCAAGTGTCCATGTTTTTTATTTTCTTTAGTGTTAGTAAGGAACTGTTTCATAAATCAGGCCAAATTTCGTTGCTCAGTGGCCATTTGTCATTGTTGATTGACCATGGTTTTCAATAATGATGATATTATCTCTTCACCATGGTCCCCCATTCCTCCTTTTGGCTCGAACTATGCGTGATTTTATTCTATTTATTTTCCCAATGACTCTCAAGAGGTATTTCCTCCACACCCTTTTCCTCTAGGAATCACCAGCTTTGATACCATTATAATGTCCCCAACTAGGGTAGATGGGGAATATATGTCTACTACCCAATTTATTATTCTTCTTTGTCTGAATTTTCAAACACTCTATATTAGTACTGTTGGAAGTGCACATGTTACCAAATTAAGAATATCTCATATATCCATTACACATAAAATAGAGAAGTTAACCATGACATCTTTATTATCAATGGAAAAATCAACACACACAGTACAAGAACTCTATTGGTTGTAATAGCAGCTTCCAATACCTCCTACACAGAAAGCTATTGGATACATTCCAGATGGAAGAAACTAATAACAAAGATGCAACAAGAAACATGTTGATGATACCAAATTTCATCAATCAATGAGGAATCCTTCTCTGTCTGTCTGTCCACACATGCACAGTCTCGGACTACTCCTTCTCACCTCTACTTCTATTGTTTTTTGTTGTTCCTTCAGTCCTCTATGGACAGGACCTCGTGAGACGATTGTGATGCTTCTAGTGGGGCCTCATGGGAAAAATAGTTCCCAACCTACGGGGATGACTCTTGTTATGGTTGCACGAAACCCTATGAGTGTCAACGGATCTCATGAAGGGCATCCTCCTAAAAAGGGCATCAAAATCCCTTTGTGAAAAAATAGGCCTCTATCTCTCTCTAGGATGGAATCAATATCCACAATGAACACAAATGAAGACTCCATATGAATCCCACTTTTTGTCTAGCTAGGGTGGATACTGAACCACTGAAACTAAACCTACAATATGGCAGGGTTTTTCCCAAACACCCAACAAAGATGTTGGCTACAAGAGAACTCAATAAGATATCAAAACATAATTATAAGGAGAAGGGTTGATCTTGTATTTAAACTTCCTTTGTACCATCTATATCTTTCCCCCTCTAGGTACTTCCCATGATTTCAAGGATGGTACAGGAGGTAAACTGATCGGTTGCAGTTTTGGTAATCTAAATCGATAGGGACATCGAGTGATCCTCAATAGTATCTATAGAGGTATCCAGCTCAAGGACATGACACCATGACCTCTTTCTTGTAATTTACAGCTCTCAATGATTCAAGAAAACCCATCGGGCTAGGGAGGATCATGATTCATATATAAATTAATGTGGATATTCCTTTGGACTGGCTCATCACCATAGATATTATAATATTCTGAAGATAATAGATTTAGAAACTTATTTCCCTAGATGTTACACATTATTTTGGTCATCTTAGTGATTCACTGACAACATGTGTTCATGTTCCCAAAAAGAGCCTTTCTCCATGATGAAAGTGACTGGCTTCCTTTTCCAAAAAACCCTATTAAGTAAGTTCGTCATAGGCTGCATCATAAGCAGGGTGCGACGATTCCTGATTGTCGCACTCTTCCCTAAAAATGGTTTGCAACGTCTCTTTAGGATTCTCTACAGCTGAGGTGTGATGATGTCAAAAGGCTAAGAAAAGGTCGACCTTCACGAAAGTTCTAGAAGGGGATATTCTAGAAGGTGAGGTGGCATCCATATGGTTGGGATCCTACTTGCTTCTATGATTTGGTGGGATCATCCTATTCTCTTTTAGCATCTATCCTTCCCCTATATAAAGAGGGATCTCTCATGGAAAATTATAAGGTTAATGAAGGTTGAATAAGGCTAAGATTGTATGGAGAATTCTACATTGGGTCACTCTTGAGAGATTCATTTCATTTCATCAAGTCATTGTGGATCTTCTTCATTCAAGGTTGGAGCAAGTGTGTGTTGGAGAAAAGGGTCATCGAAAGGGGACCTTGCAACATCAAGGCTTTGGTTGTAATATTCACTTTCGCTTTAATATAATACAGTGACATGTTTCTTTCCCATAAAACTTATTCCTTGATCACATGCATAAGTTCTCTTTGAGTATTCTATATTGCTTTCACTTTGGTTGGTTTGTGTTCCCTTGTAGGTCCAATATCACAAGAGAACTAGAGTGAAGCTAGGATAACAACGACAAGAAGAAATGATATTTAAACGATATGTTTCCCATCTCTTGTTTGATATTAAAGTCAATGATTAGAGCTTAGGGAAAGTGTCATGTCTTGTTTTGTTTTGTTCTATATCTAGGTGGATCTAGGGAGATCTGTTTATGTTTGCATTTATGGATAAGTACCATAAAAAAATTAGCAATTCCACTCGGGAGATACGACCTCCTTTTGATTTTTTGCATGCCATTTTCCTTTAGCTTGCCTTCTTCTGATAACTTTTGTTCTCTGAGTCTATGGGGGATCCATTTACACTCCCAGGGTTTAGAATTTCTTTTTGGATCTTTTTGTCTTTCTCCCAATTTTTTGAAATTTACAGAGATCATCACAGTGTACCTTAATGATAGCCTGCGACGAGCCTAAGACATTGCGCTGTGCTTAGCCAATCTAGTGCAAATACATTACACTCTGCTCTGCTAGTGGCCTGCGAGGACCCTTTCTCTTCACACTATGTCTTATGCCCAGCCTACAACAACTCCTATATATTTTGATGGAGTGAGTCATTCTTCTTTTTATCACCTAGATTTTCCTTAGTAGCCTAGGGAAAACTTCATGTGCCCATGATTGATTGATTCTTGAGTTTGTAGCTTCCTTGTGGTTGGTTTTTAGTGATTGAAAGTATTTATTTGCGTTTTGCAAGTTTTTTCGCACACTCATTGTCACAAGGATGTAATCTCAGATCTTCATCTCGGTGTTTGTTTGATAAAGGGTCTTTGGTTTGTTGTGAGTTTTGGATTCATTTTGTTTGTTAGATTGTTTGTTGATTAAAAATAATTTTTTTCTTACTTACGTCCAGAGTTTTTCTTTTCTTTTTCATTTTTATCTACATTGGGAATTTTATTTATGAATAGTGTTGAGAGTGTTTCGATTTTCTTGGATTTCATTTTCCTTTTGTTATCAAATCTATGATTTTGTCTTGGAAAGGAAGAATTGAATTCATCTATTCTTTTTAGTAATCCCTTATAAAAATATTCTTACATTCGAAATATTTGTAAAGAGAGAAATTGGAAAATGTGTAGTTCATGATTATTTGGAATTGTGTTCATTCATAATTAAGGAATTGCAATTAGTAGCTTGTTGTACTTCGAAAGAGAAATACTTTATCCCTGTTATAACTAGAGTTCATTGAATTGAAAATTTTCACATTCGTCTCTTTTTGCATTTTATTGGGTCAAGGTCATAACATCAACAGTTTCACTTTGATCCCCTATTTTTTTTTTTATAACTGGCGGAATCGGCAACTGGGTCGGTCTTATACTCGCATGACACAGGGTCGATTCCCACCGCTACCACTATAACCTCCAGGTGCCATACGTATGCCCCTTCCGCGGGCACGGGTAAGTCGGGAGGATTTGAACTCGGAACCTCATCGAACATAACACTTCATATCACGGCACTTGCCAATTGAGCTGCCCCCCAGGGGCCTTTGATCCCCTATTTTGAGTAAGAAACAACCTTTAAAATACATCGTAAATCTAAAATTTAATTAATAACTTTTATTTTCTAGGGATCTAGGATAGCTCTTTGGAATAGGTTGTGAGGTACACTCTTCAAAGGATCAAAACACACAATAGTATCTTGTGATAGGGAGAGTTAAAATCCAATTGCTACATTTTGTCCTGGGAAGCCCTTCTCACACAAGGGTCAAACCTGTGGTTGCATTAAAACTAGAAGAGTTACTCCCCTTGCATTTTTGTTCTTGGTGTAGATATTGCACATATTATGGGGGTTCTTTGAAGGTATACCCACAATGATGAGTGGAACCCTTTCAAGCTGTTTTTGGGCTAGATACCCTACCTTTGCATATGGATCGGGCTGTCAATTGTTTCCCAAGGAATCATTGTTGCAGTTGGTAACCTTAGTATCCTATCTCTTTAGGGTATTTACACGAGGTGACTATGGTGGGTAAAGTATTCACGGTACCTGGAATCGACGTTGGCCAGAATCACTCGGGATCCTTGGAGGGTATACCCACGGTTATGTGTGGGAGCTTGCACCAGGGTGTAAGTCCATTAAGCATTTCATCAATGTAACTTTTCCACCCTCTTATCCCATCCCCTTCTTGTCTCGATTTTGTGATGTTGGATTTCATCACCAACTAGTTACCTCGAAATAAGAAGTTTTGTTTGCTTGGTTTGATTCTTATATTTTATTAGTGAGTGTTGTTGGTTTTCTCTAGTTGGCCATAGATTTTTTCCATTATTTACTCAGTTCAACCAACATCGTCCTTTGTCGTTCACGTAGGATGCAAGGGCTACCCCTAGAATATCTAGAAGGCTACCAACCTTTGCTTCCCAATTCACCAGAACTATCTTTAGAGGGAGTAATCGACCATGAATTTTCTTCGGAAGTTGGAAGCACACACTCCTTGGAAGTATTTCGAATTGTTTTAGACTCCTTAGAGGCTTGTATCCTCCCTATCAATCTGGAATTGAGTATTGTATGAAATCCATGTATGCTCCAGATGAACTCATCAAGAGAAATTGTTGCTCACAAAAAATTTGAAATATCTACTGGACCTAATGTAGGATCTGGGGTAGAGGACCCACAATTTCATAGTGAATCTTTTAGGACCCTATCTCACACTGTCAAAACTTCTAAACCTAGTTATATTCCTTTGACAGTTCATGATCTATATGGTAAGCTACGAGTAAGTCCCGATTGACCTATAGTATCGCAAGTTCCTGAGATGTTCGTCACCTACACGGTACCTTTGAACCATTTCACTGGTACTACTAGTAGTGTAACCACCATTTCAGACAAAATATTGATTGGTTCTCACTCGATCCCTACTCTTTAGATGGCCCATTCTACTATGGTTTCGCAAGTTACCATGATTCCTACTGAAAATGTGGTTATATCCCAAGCTCCTAATTGGACACCACTTCCATATAGAACAAATCTATCACTTCCCCCTGGGTGTAGAGCTCTAAATTCTTCTATTTCTATCCCTACCCAGGTTCCATCTGGACTTTTTGTTCCTCCTAGGTATGATGTTGTTCCTACACCTTCCCAGGTTCTCTCCGGGGGGCTTTATGTTCCTCCTCCACCTTTTCTTGGAGGATATGTCTCTAGTGGCTCCAATCCAGTTGGAGGCACCAGTCATTCGTTCACTTATGGTTACTAGATTCCTATTGAAGGTCAATATCAAGTTGGGGCACAACCTCAAATTCAGCTTCAACCTCAAGTTGGAGTCCATAACCCACTATATGGACAAAATGCACCTCGATCACAATCTCAACTTTGGAGCCTTCCTTTCCAAGGAAATCCACAACTGTATGGGGGGAAACATCCTCAAGTTAACTATTTTGTGCCCCCTAAATTCAACCAACTGTATCCAGGCTCCTTGAATCCCACTTGGGGTCAAGGCATTCAATCTAGTGCCCCTTACCAAGGGAACCCCTCTACCCAACCCAAACTTGCGGGCTATATGTCCCAAAATCCTCCACAACTAAGTCTGTCAATACTGTCTAATTATTTTCAAACTGCTTATAGTCCTACTAGTATACCTACAAGACTTCCTCCTCAAAACTACCAGTTTCCACAAGTGAACTGACAGTTGCATTTCCTGGCCACTTTAGATTTACCTGATCTATCTAGGATTCTGAATGATCATATACTAAATTCTCCTCATTGGTCCATCATATCAGCCAAGTTACCATCCAACATTCCTAAATTTGATGGTCGAGTAGGAGAATATCCTAATAATCATGTTATGACTTTTCATCTGTGGTGTTCATCGAACTCCTTGATGGATGACTCCATCATACTGCAACTTTTCCAACGAATTCTCACATGTTCGGAAATAGAATGGTACATCAAGTCACCTCGAGGTTTATTCAATGACTTTAACACCCTAGCCATGGAATTACTGACACATTACCAGTTGCCAATTCGATACGAGACATGAACCAAAATTTTGAGTTCTTTGAAGCAATCCTCGTCCACTCATATTTCTGATCACATCCATGAGTCGAGTAGGAGAAGACATATAATCAATGTTCCTCTTCCTGATCAACTATTAGCTGAGTGGTTTACCAAATCACTCATTTGACCCATTTCTCATGATGTCTCCATGGGTGGTGTTGTCACTGAAGAGCAGGCGATTAGTCGTGCTCAATATCTCGATCTTGTTTATTCGCAAACAAGAACACTTTACGATTTGATCCCCAATGCTCCTCATTCTTCCACAAAACCTACCCCAAAACTGATCCATATTTATGTAGGGATACAATGAAATACATAAATACACATAAATGCAGAGATGCAGCGGAAATAAGACTTCATTTCATTAATAACAAATGACTGAAATATGCTTACAGACAGAATGGAAATAAACTACCTAGGGCGTTGGTAGCTTATCTCTGAGAAGAGATGTGGATGCTACTTGAATCCGTGAGAAGATGATTAAAATGAGGCTCTAGAGGCCTTTTTACAATAGAAGAGAATGACAAAAGTCATAGACATCCAAAAACCTAACCCTAGGAGATGAAGCGCCAAAAGTCATGTGGGCCCCGTTTGGGTAAGTTACTACATCAACTTCCCGGGCTTGTAACTTTTGCATACGATCTTCGTTTTAGGCGTGTGATAGCTCGTTGGAAAGGTATCGTCGAGGAGATTCATTTTGGAGGCTCAATAATGCCCTTAGATATCATTGAGAACCTATATCTCAAAAAAAAACCTTCATTTAGTCCCTCAAAATGGCCCCAGAAGTTAAAACCTGCTAAAAATAGTAAATTGCCAAAATTGCCAGAAAATTGTTTTGAGCCAGTCAGAAAAGGTGGGTGGCCACCGATATCCACCTGGATCAATCCTCCCTCCTTAGGAAGAAATTCTCCCCATTCCGTTGAGTTCCTCCATGAGATGAGGAAACTTCTGCTGAACTTGGTCCCTCGTGAGCCATTTGCCTTGGTGAAGGAGTTGGCCTGCTTTGACAACTCGATATAGCGGTATCCTTTGTTTTTGAGTGTGCTTGATTCGTGTATCCATGATCTGATCAGTTCTATCTTGTTCCATGGATTTTGGATTTAACTTTGTTTGTGTGAGTTGTTCTGCCATGTCGGATGTGTCTAGTAGAGGTGGAAAGTAGGGCTGAAGGCGGTCCACATTGAACACTGGGTGCAGACCAAGGAATGGTGGAATGTTGAGATCAAAGGAATTTTCCCCTATAGACTTGGTGAGGGTGTACGACACATATTAAAGTGGATGAATCTTGCGGTGGGGTCCAACAAGGTGCTCCTTTTGCAAATGCAGCCACACTTTGTCGCCCACTTGGAAGTTGTGTGGCACCCGATGTTGATCATGTCGTTGTTTGTACTTAGCATTGGCTCTGTCCAAGATGTCATGAACCTATTGGCGGATGTGTTGAATGTGCTCAATGAAGTTTTTTTCCTTATCTTCCTCAAACTGGACATGAGCTGAATCTTCCTGAGTACCCACAAATGGCATGGCTATGTCAATGGGACATAGTGGCTAGAATCCCAAGCCCACTTGAAAGGGGTTGTGGCTAGTTGAGCTATGGAGAGCCTAGTTGTAGCTGTGTTGTACATAGTGGAGGCTCTCATCCCATGTGTGTGGATGCCTTGAATTGTACATGCGCAGAATGTGTACGATCATACGGTTGATGACCTATGTCTGGCCTTCAGTTTGCGGATGGAAAGATGTGGACTTGGTGAGCTTGGTGTCCAACATTGACTAGAGGCTGGACCAAAATGTACTGAGGAACCTACTGTCCCGATCTAAGATGATAGACTGTGGGATTCCAAAGTGTACCCACACTCATTCAAAGAATAGTTTAGTAGTGGCTTCTGTTGTGATATTCTTGTTGCAGGCCATCATAATGGACATCTTCGGGAATCGGTCAACGACCACAAAAATATAGTCATTGCCATGATTAGTAGAAGAAAGGCCTGACATGTAATCCATAGAGATGGATTCCCAAGGTCGACTGGGGGTAGGAAGCGGAGTATAGAGGCCTTGCTTCTTGATGGTCGGTTTGACAATGGCGCAAGCAGTGCAGGACTTGTGTACTTCCCGACATCTTGTCGAAGGTTCGGCCATAGAAATATTTTTGCAGTACTGCCACGGTTTTCTCAACCCCGAAATGCCCAGCAACTCGACTGTAGTGTGCCTCCCAAATCATCTTGGCATGCTCACTTGAAGGAACACAAAGGTGTCCCAAGTGACAAAGCAGGGCATCCAGGAGGTGAAAATTGGGAACTTGCTTACCCTCCAAGAGTGTATTGTACGTGTGGCCGAATTCTGGATCACTTGTGTAGAGAAGCGGCCAATTGGAAGTCTCGTGCCCACAAGAGTTGAGCACAGTGGTTAGCGCCACAATGGGTGGTCGACTGAGGCAATCTGCAACATTATTGGTGCTGCGTTTTTTGTACTTAATGTTCAAATGAAACTGTTGTAGGTATGTGGACCACTTCTGATGGCGATCATTCTGCAACTTCCCTTGTGTCTATATGAACTACATGGGTCGGTGGTCTGTGTGGATGACTGTTTCCTTTCCCAAAATGTAATGCTTCCATTGCCGACAAGCCTGCACAATGGAATACGTTTCTTTGTCATAAGTGGGATACTTCTGGACTGTGTCGGAAAGTGTCTCATTGTGATATTCCACTGGATGTCCATGTTGAGTAAGGACTGCCCCAATAGCATAGTCATAGGCATCTGTCTCGATCTCAAATGGTTGTTGCAAGTCTGGTAGTGTGAGCACTGGTGCAGAGCAGAGGTGATGTTTCAACTCCCTGAATGCCTTATGTTGAGATTCAGACCAAAAGAATTTTACTTTAGCTCCTCCCTTGGTGACTTGACTCAAGGTCCAAGTGATATGAGAGAATCCCAATACAAACCTGCAGTAGAAATTGGCAAGACCTAAAAATCTACAGAGCTCTGTTAGGGTGGTTGGGGCTGGCCAATCCCGAATGACTTGGATCTTTGCTGGATCCACATGCACCCCCCGCTCATCAATAATGTATCCTAGATACTGAACCTAGGTTATGCCAAAAGTGGATTTCTCCAAATTGGCACAGAACTTGTGTTGCCGCAGTGTTTGGAGGACCTGTCGGATATGGTGGAGGTGCTCTTCCCAAGTCTAGCTGAAGATCAAAATGTCATCCAAGTACACCACTACAAATGATTTGGTTAATGGCCACATGATGTCATCCATTAGCCTCATGAAGGTTGCAGGGGCATTTGTCAACCCGAAAGGCATGACCAACCATTCGAAAAGGCCCTCCTTGGATTTGAATGCAGTCTTCCACACATCAAAAGGTTTGATTGGTACCTGGTGATACCTAGACTTCAAGTCGATCTTGCTGAAATATTTTTCCCCCTTGAGTTGGTCCAAAAGGTCAACAGTCCATGGGATCGAGTACCTATTCTGAACAATGATCTTTTTCAGTGCCTGATAGTCAACGCAGAGTCTCCAAGTCCCATCCTTCTTCTGCACCAATACGATCGGGCTCCCATAGAGCGATGAACTCGACCGGATGTGACCTTTCTGCAATAGCTCATGAATTTGCCTCTTGATTTCGTCATTCTCCGGGATAGAGTGCCAGTAGATGGGTCCATTGGGCAACGATGCACCTGGGGTCAGATCGATGGGGTGCTTGACCTGTCAGTGTAGAGGCACCCCTGCGGGGGAGGTGAAGATGTCCTCGTACTCCTCCACGACCTTATCCATCTATTGTTTTCGTGTAGTGGGACCTTGTCTGGAGGTCATGGCCACAGTCTTCCTCTTTCCCTGAGGGAGGATCATCAGGAAAACAAATTTTTTGGTTTGGGAAATGAGCTTACTGCATTGTTTTGCAGTAACCAAAGAGATGGTGGTAGGCGGTGCTATCTCCGATATCCTGTACAACTTATTTCCCAAAGTGATAATAACAACATGAGGCCTGGACTCATACACAACATGACACTTCCACAAGTACAGTTGGCCTAATAATACATAAAAAACATCAAGAGGAGCAATGTCACATAATACCTCATCTGTGAAGGGTTTGATGTTGTAGGGAAGGCAACATTGTCGACTGACGCAGAGGTCCTGTCCTTGGTGCAACCACCTGATGGTGTATGGTTCTGGGTGTGCTGTGGTTGACAAGCCCAACCGCTTCACGACCTCTACCGAGATGAGGTTCCTCTGGCTCTCGCTGTCGATAATGAACTGGAACAGGGAACCCTTTACCCACATCTTGGAATGGAAGAGACACTCTGCCTCCTCTGGATCTTCTGGTTCCTCCTTCTGGATCTTCGTGGTGGCAACGGTGGCATTGGGCTCCGCATCAATAATCTACTTCCCCCTGTCATTCCCCTTGTGAGGTTCTGACTCAGAGTCGGAGCATGCATCTGATTCAGAAGCCTTCAACTCGGCTACCAGTGACTGCTTGGACCGACACTCACTTGTGTTGTGAGTGGAGATCTTATGGAACTCACACCACTTCCCCATGTCCTTTTTTGGCTTCGTG
>ML778688.1:521865-552095 GCA_009831015.1 Picea engelmannii | reverse complement strand
CCCATGTCCTTTTTTGGCTTCGTGGTGTTGTTCTTTGCTTGTGGATTTGGAAGGTTTTCCTGGGCTGCCCCACCTTGGCTTGGTCCTTTGTTTTGTAGTTTGGGAGTACCTTTCCTATGCTTCTGATTTGTAGACTCAAAGTCTCGCTTCTTCTGTTTGAACTTCTGCTCAATTGTGGCAGCATATCGGTATGCCAAACCAAGTGAGGAGATGTCGAGGAACTCCATTTCCTCCTGAATGTATCTGTGTAGAAAAATGCGGTACTTTAACACCAAATTTTTCTCTAAATCTTTGATACCCAACTTTGTGTGTAGGGTATGAAACAGATTCGTCATCTCATGCACATCTTGGACCCTTTGCTTCCGCAACGTAGTCCATTGTATGTATTTTTCCTCATAGCTCCCCACAGGATAATATTGTTCCTTGATGGCGTCTCGAAAAGAATTCCAATTGGGCGTGGCCGAGAAAAAAAAGGGTTCTCCCTCGCCCTCTTGCTCCGAGTAGGTTTCCCACCAGTCCTTGACATGGGGGGCGGCTTTGAGGAGTGCGAAAATTATCTTTTCTCAATCGGAAAAGTCATGAACCGAGAAATATACTTATAACAAATTCAACCATCTATCTATGACATCTGCATATATTTGGCCGTCAAATATGGGAATATCAAGGTTTACTTGTACCTTAAAAGGAGTGGCACCTCCAGAGTGGCTTCTGGATGTCGATGCACCGCCAGTTGAAATCCGTTGAAGAATCCGGGCAAAGTTGTCCATCATCGCGTTCCTTTGTTTCTTGAGGTCCTCCTTGAGCAACATTTTGATAGGATCTCCTGCTCCCTCATCTTTATTTCCTTCCCCCATGGGTAGTCGTCGGGGTTTGCGAGGCTGATATTCCAAAGGTTCAACGAGATCGAGACCCAACTCCTTATACCCCGATCTCGTTGGGGACATGCAAAGAAGGATCGAGAATGAGCAGACCGCTCTGATACCACTGATCTGGATTTATGTAGGGACACAATGAAATACATAAATACACATAAATGCAGAGATGCAGCGGAAATAAGACTTCATTTCATTAATAACAAATGATTGAAATATGCTTATATACATAATGGAAATAAACTAGCTAGGGCGCTGATAGCTTAGCTTTGAGAAGAGATGTGGATGCTACTCGCATCCGTGAGAAGATGATTACAATGAGGCTCTAGAGGCCTTTTTACAATAGATGAGAATGCCAAAAGTCATAGACATCCAAAAACCTAATCCTAGGAGATGAAGCGCCAAAAGTCATGTGGGCCCCGTTTGGGTAAGTTAGTACATCAACTTCCCAGGGTCGTAACTTTTGCATACGATCTTTGTTTTAGGCGTGTGATAGCTCGTTGGAAATTTATAATCGAGGAGATTTATTTTGGGGGCTCAATAATGCCTTTTTCTATGATTGAGAACCTCGATCTAAAAAAACCTTCATTTAGGCCCTCAAAATGGCCCCAGAAGTTAAAACCTGCTAAAAATAGTAAATTTCCAAAATTGCCAAAAAACTTTTTTGAGCCAGTCGGAAAAGGTTGGTGGCCACCGATATCCACCTAGATCAAAAAACTTGAGCATCATATCATGTTTTTGATGGTGTGATTGGTACCTTCAACGTTGAGACCCAAGTTTTCCTGCTAGTCACACCAGTCTCAAATGTAATAATTCCAATGCAAAAAGTACTTCTACTCCTACTCATGTTGTCGGTAATACTACTAAAGTTAATTATGTTCAATCCGCGCCTACTAGAAGAAATCCAAATAAAAAGAAAGGAAAGGATAATAATAAGGAGGACAAGAATAATAATCATAATCTCATAAATCCAAAGCACAAACCGTTGATGATAAAGACAAACGTAAGCCTCACTACCCCTGCCTTATCTGTGGTAATGACCATTACAAAGAAGATGTTATGAGGTTACTAAGTTCCTCCAAGGAACTAGGAACTAGTCATTCATGACCAAGCTACCCCTTATACTTCATCATATATCCTTATGTGTACTGTTGACTCTAAAAAGAACGAAGTTGCAGTCGTAACTCGAGCCAAGGATTACTCTGAGTTAAAATAAAAAGTTGATGATATACCACCTTTGTTGGTTCAACCTTCACTCCCAACTTCACCTCCCAATGGTCCTCTTCATCTCAAAAGACTGAGTATCGATAGAGTTCTTCGCCCTCCTCCCAAGGGAATTGTTCGAAAGTCTGTATTTAACCCTTACACTCATGCTACACAAAACTACAACATTGTAGAAGATCTTTCGTAAGCACCCTCTAGGATGTTATCTCTCAAAGTGCTTCAAAGTTTCCCAGCGCAACGAAAGACATTTCTAAAGGCCATCAGTGGAATTGATCCGACAGATACTAATATCATAATCTTTGAATTGGAAGATCACATTCCAAGGCTTCCTCCTCAACTAACATTCCAAATCCTAGTTGTTCTTGAAAACAAGAACATTTGTAGAACTTTTATTGATGAAGGAGCCTCGACTTGCGTCATGTCCATCACTTGTTGGAAAACCATTGACTCTCCTACCCTCATCAATGTTGAAATAATGTAACTCGAAAGTGTATTTTGGTTATTATTTGATATATTATTCATTGGATCAATCCCCATTGTTGATTGATCATGTCCGCTGTTGTAAAAGACCAAATCCCCTTTTACAGATTGGTCATAATGTAATTGTAATAGGAAAAAGAATAAGTCAGCCCCAGAATATATCAAAGAGGCCCCATAATATAATAAAGGTGGTTATAACCACCTAGAAGAAGAAGTCAGCCCTGCTAGTGAAAAGACACTTTCACACGTGCCATATTTGTATAAATAAGGAGGCTAGCACCTCACTTAGAAACACACTCACTTGTTCATTAAGAGACAAGTTTTGGAGTTGTAGTTGGAGAAGAGAGAGAGAGAGAGAGAGAGAGGCGCATCTTTGGGAGAGGACTTTTTGTATTTGTTTGAGCTATCTCTTAGCATTGTATTGGCTATCTATAATAAGGAATTTTTGCTAGGTTTTCTTCCTGAAGAGGGTTCCGAGGATAAATAATGTGTCTCTTGTGATTGTATATTTCTCAGTGATTCTATATTATGCTATTGTTATCTATTAAAATGCAAAGAACTATAACACTGGCTTAAACATTAACATGGTATCAGAGCCAAGATGAAGATAGCATCTTTCACAAGAGAAAAGTGAAAAATGTCACTGTTGTTGTACATGCAAATTAGGGTTTTTTGTTATTGAGGTATTTGATCCCTAAAACAATATAGAAATGTGTGCCCTCCCTCAAGGATCATTTTGGCACCTTCAGTGCAAATTTTCAGTGGCTAGATCACCCGGAAAGTGAAAGCCTAGTTTAACAAAGTACGAGAAGTACCAAAAAACTAGAGTACCAGAAGTACGAGAAGTACCAGAGTATGAGAGGTACCAAAAAACTAGAAGGACCAGTCCAAAAATACACAAATCAAGTTTGGAGGGGTAAAAGTTGGATTTTCTCGGATCCAAGCACACCAGGATACTCGCCTTAGCCAAGCACACCTCCTGGTAAGTTTAGAATTTGATTTTGAACACTTTCATTTTTTGGACATTTTTCCTAGGTTGAGGTAAAAGATGTCTGCAAGTGTTAAGCTTGTTGACAAGATAGAAGGTGTGGAAAACTTATGTGCCCAGAAGTATAGGATTGGCCTCATTCTTGAAGAGAATGAATTAGCAATATTCATCAAAGAAGAAGTGGTGAAGCCCGATGATGCTCCAGGAAAAAAAAAGCACCAAAAGGACACAATCAGGGCCAAAAGAATCATTGCAAATTCAGTCAAATATCACCTGATTCCCTATGTTTCATCAAACAAGACTCGGAAAGAAATGTTTGATGCCATAAATAGACTATATGAAAGAAATAATATAAATTGGAAGATGAATCTTAGAACTCAGCTCAAGAATACATTAATGCAGAAGGGAGAATCAATCCAAGAATATTTCTCCAGAATATGCCAATTCAAAGAACAACCAGAAGCAATTGGAGATACTATAGACAGAGATGAACTTATAATGATGACCCTAAATGGCCTCACAAGACCTTGGGATGCATTCATACAAACGATTTGTGCTAGAATGAAAAAACTAATGTTTGATGGTCTATGGGAAGAATGCATTCAAGAAGAGACAAGAGTAGCTAACCATGAAGCATTACTAGCAAGAGATGATGATCAAGCCCTAGCTACTCACACCAAAGAAGGAAGGAAGAAGTCCTACATCCAAAAAGAGACTTATAAAGAGTCTCAACCCCCAAATTAATTCAATGATAAAGAATCTCATCCAAGGAGATTTAAGAAGAAAGGACAATGAAAGGAAAGAGATTACTCATCTGTACAATGCTACCATTGTGACAAGATGGGACACAATGATATTTTTTTTCCAGCAAGACAAGAAGAGTACAAGAGGAAACATAAGAGGCACCATGCCCATGCAGTTGAAGATGAAGAGCCACCTGCAAAGCTGATAAGAGAATAGATCACAGAGTATGTCTTAATCTCAGCCCTCTCAGGATCGATAACTCATGGAGAGGACACTTCTACTCTCCTATTCCAAATTGACAATGATGAAGAAATCTATGTAAAATCCTTCCAAGAGGAGAAAATATTTCCTTATGCTATACATTCCTAAGCTATCCTCAAGAAAACAAAGTGGTTTCTCCAAGAGTATATGCACAACACAACATTACAATGAAAATATTCTATTATTGTATACAATGGCCATCTATTTATAGAATTATAACAAGGAATTTGATTAATTTATTCAAGTGTGAATGGGAGTACCCTTTGGGATACATCCCATCTTTTGAGTCATCACAAGGCGAGATTTTGGGTCGATCTTGGGGTCATGTCTTGAATTAAATCATGTTGGAAGTCATTGAGGCTCGAACAAATTCATAAAGGTGTCATTTATGCATCCATGTGGGTTTCTTCATGGACAGTCACACAAACCATTCATTGTGCACGTTTGGAGTTGTTCTAGCTTCCGCAAATGTGTGCATGTTGGCTTTGTTGGAAGTACCGACAACTTTATGGGTTTTTTGTATAGTTTTGGTCATCTTGCTAGAGTTGATTATGTAAATATTAGGAGTATGTTGTATCTGTTTTTGTTGTTTCTTCGTCCATTATCTATATTGCTATAAACATTTTTTTTGTGATAACATACATATATATGATGATTGTGGAAGCATGATGAAGTCCTCTCTGAAGGAAAACACAGATATAAGATACAATAATGTTTGGAGAAGAAATAAAGAAAAAACAAATAGGTGAATGAACAAATCACAAAGATCATACTCACAGGATTTACAGAGCTGCAAAGTCATGATGAAACTACAGGCCAATAGGAAGATGTTATAATTTAGGATGATGAACCTGTAGCATAGAAGCTTCATATATTGTTCTAATAATTTTGGATATGAGACTCCTAGTAATGTGAATAGTGAAGTGGTGGAGTCTAAGCCGCAAGACGAAAGATTGGAGTTTAGAATGCACAGAAGGTGTCTCAACAGCATGAATGGAGTGGAGTTGGGATACAATTCATCAATGACCTTTTCGGAGGATCTTTTTTATGCAATGGTAAATGATGATCTCAAGGGAGCCTATTATGATGCCTTGGAACTTATATTCTTAACCCTCCAGTTCAAATTGCATGATTAAGTCCTTAAAATCCATCAGAATGGGGCCTAGAGTGTGTAACCATTCAATACCAAAAACAATGTCACAACCACCCATGTCTATAGAAAACATATTGGATTTCAGGTGATATTGAACAATTTGGAGTCACACATTTCCACATCGTCCCCCACATTTCATCGAACCACCATTGGAAATCATGATTTGAAAATTATTGATGGAATAGATGCAACAATTGACTTCTTGGGAAATGCAATGATGAATAAAGTTATGGGTGCTACCACTATTAACAAGGATGATGAATTTCCTATTTTTGATCTAACCAATTAATTTGAGAGTCTGGGGAGCTTAGAAGCTAGTGAGAAAATTAAGTGAAATCATGGGGTAAAGGTCTGTTTGATCAAAAACATCTTCTTGAGTAAGATCCTCAGTCACATCCTTAAAAATATTTTTTTACTTACAATTATTCCCCAGAAAATATTTGACATCACAATTATAACAAAGAACCTTGAGTTGGAATTTATCCATTTCATCCCTAGTTAATTTTTGGATCTTCAGGGGTGTTGCAGGAGGGGAAAAATTGGTGGGTTTAGGAAGAGGAGGAAAAGAGGGTTTTTGGTTGAGGAAGGATACAATATGTTGTGATTCCTTGGCTTGTTGAGTAGCTTCCAACCAATTCTAGGTGTGTTTCATGAGAACATGGGAATGAATTTTGATATTTGAGGAAGCTGATAAACCATTCCCTATAGAAAGGATATGACATACCCTTCGTTCTGAAAGCCAAGTGCTCAAATGAGGAAATAAAGTCTTCCATTATACCATACTACTTCAACTTGGTCAAATGGCCTAAATGGTGGGTGTCAATGTCAAAGTTGTCATAAAGTTCGTCCACAAACCGTGTCCAAGAAACATACCCTTGGCATGCCTTTTTTTTTTTCCATTTCCACCATTTCAATCATTCCAGGTCTAGATGTAGGACACCATAATAAAGATTGGCTAAATATTTAGTAATTCCATGCAAAGAGAAATAATGTTTCATTTGGATAACCCAGCCTGTAGGATCTCATCCATCAAATTTGTTTACCTCAATTTTGGGAGGGACATGGTCTAAAGAAAAGTGGGTAGTATGAGGACCTTGATATTTGGAAGATTCATGATCATCCTAATAAGATGGTTGTTCAGAAGATAATGGGTGCTAGGACTAGCCCAATAAGTTTTCTTTGAGGTCTTTTATGTGGGAACATTGTTCCTTGAGGATCTCGATAGATGAATTGATTGAGATAAGGTTCACACTGATAGTCTTGATGTCTTCCTGGTTCTGGTGGGTGTCAGGAATAAAGGCATTGAGTTCTTGGGATCATGTGGTAGTTATTTAGACAAATGAGCAGGAAAATGGTATAGGGGAAACAAAAGGGGTCTGGAGGGGTGGGTAGGACCATGGGGAGGAAGGGTTTCAGATGATAGGTACCACTGCAATCAGGGAGAAAAGGGTTATCGAAAGGGATATGAGCAAAACAAGGGTGTTGAAGAAGGGTTGGGTCCACATTTTTTTGTTTGTTAAATATGATAGGTATCACTAGAATCGGGACGAAGAGAGGAATCAAGTGGGATAGGTCCCAAACAAGTGTGCCAGCAAGACCACTATAATTTTTTATTTTTTTTACTCCTGCGAAGTTATACTCTAGATTGAATAATATTGCGGTGACAAAATTCTCAAATCCTTAACATGAAGAAATATGTATTAATTTCACAACCAGAATGTAGAAGGCATAGTTGTGTGGAAATAGATATTGTTTGTTCTATTTTTTCTTTCCGTCCGCACAGGTAGGATATTCAAAGTTTCTATAGACAAGGGTTTTCCCTGTGCTATATCTCTTTGATATGCATGCACCAACTAAGAAGGTTAGACTGTACCCTTAGTTGCACTACTCGACTACCCAGGTACTAGAAAGTATCTTCCCAAGTGTTGTTCTCGGCGGCACTATAACAGTGGGGCGACCAATCAATTTATCTATGGAGGGCTTCAGGAGATCTAGGTCGATCTATATACAGGTGTTGTCTGATGCGCTACCACTCAAAGAGGTCCCAAAAAGGGCTACAAGGGTGGCTAACATATGTGCACTTAAGTACAACTTGTATTTCTTCTATGTATGACTTCCCGACTGCAGTTTTATGCGTGTAATGACAAATCTCTATAGCTTGAAGACGTCGGAATACGTCTCTAGCCTGAAAAATTTTAACCCACAATTTTCTGTCGAGGAAGGTTCTTTGATACCACTTGTAGTATTCCATATATAAAGTAGTATGCAGGACATAAATATTTTAGCTAGAAATGGAAGAGAAACAATTCTATAACCATAACAATACCAGAATAACACCAAAAAGAACACTTGGATTACTGATAGCAATGTTCACTTACTCTTCGAGGGGGCAACCTCTTGTAAAGCAGATCTCTATTACAATAATATCCAAGACAAGTTTTATCATACCCACTACTCCTATTTATACTAAATCTATCTATCCAAAAGAACAATCTAGAGGAATATCCTTCTAGAAGCATAAGCTTCTATTAGGTCTTCTTACATTTGACTTTTTCTTTCTTATTGCTAGGCCCTATTAATATTTTTCTTTTTTACATGGAATTAAATTATTCTACCTATGTGAGGGGTTAGGGAGGTTAGGTCCCTAACATTTCTACATTCAAAAAGGATTTTAAACTACATAAAATAGTGATTTTGTGTAGATTTATGTCACTCGATTCCAAAAAAAAACACAAAATGTAGAAGAGTTAGACAACGTCATTTCACTATTCTTTAACTAATTTCTCATCTTACAAAGTCTTAATATGATGTTTAAAATCAGTAATTTTGTTACATTTTTAACTAATTCGTTATGTTATAAAGTTTAAATATAATCTTTTGATATTGAGTACATCGTTCACTTTAACATATTTTAAAATTCGAAAACAATTCATTTCATTCCCAAGTCCTTACATTTATATTATTAATAAACATTGTAATTAACTTCGTATAACTATTACACATACATGAGTTGAAAAAAATTCATCCCACTTTAACAAAAATATTGAAAAAAAAAATTAGATATTAATTTTATCGCATATTTTATTTTAACAAAATGATACCATGAAAATATAGAGAAAATGAAAGATGAAAATAAATATTATTGATCTCCTATTGTGATTTTCGATATCTTATATTTATTATTATAATAATAATAATCTAATTTTAAGATCACAACTATGCTAGACACCAAGATGGTGTATGAGACAACTTGTTTGTGGGACAAGGAACCCCCTCTACGCAACAATTTGACTACTAAATTTTATGAAGGTATACAAACTCTATCCCCATCTAGATTGAGCTTGTGACCACTTACGAGAAAATATATGTTCTTAACCATTAGACCCACAATTATATATCTAATAATTGTTACAAAACAACACATACAATATATCGAATACAATGATACTCCTCTATTAATGTTTTCTCATCGAAATTTATTAGATAAATGTGATATCAACTACCCCTTATTATTATACTATTTCCTTTTAACTACCTAGTTGGTTGATTTATTATGTATTAATTATTTAATGCACCTATATTATCTTTCCTAAATTCATTAAATCATATTATATTTTTTAATTAAATATCTAATAATGGTTACAAAACAACACATACAATATATTAAATACAATACAATGATACTACTCTATTTATGTTTTCTCATTAACATTTATTAGAGAAAGATGATGCCCACTACCCATTATTATTATATTATTTCCTTTTAATTAACTAGTTGATTTATTTATTATATATTAATTATTTAATATATTTAATATATTTTTCTTAAATTTATTAATTAATATTATATTTTTTCTTAAATAATATCAACGATTCTATTTATGTTTTCTCATTATATTTATTAGAGATCCACTACCCCTTATTATTATATTATTTCCTTTTAACTAACTAATTGATTTATTTATTATGTATTAATTATTTAATATATTTAAATTATTTTTCTTAAATTTATTAATTAATATTATATTTTTTATTAAATAATATAAACGGTTCTATTTATGTTTTCTCATTAATATTTATATTAGAGATCCACTACCTCTTATTATTATATTATTTCTTTTTAATTAGCTAGTTAATTTATTTATTATGTATTAACTATTTAATATATTTATATTATTTTTCTTAAATTTATTAATTAATATTATATTTTTTATTAAATAATATAAACAATTGTTATAAATGCATTTTATTATTATATTATTTCCTTTTAACTAGTTATAAATGCATCTTATTATTATATTATTTCCTTTTAACTAGTTATAAATACATCTTATTATTATATTATTTCTTTTTAACTAATTAACTTACTTATTTACTGAAATATATTATTTTATTTTGATAATAGATTGAAAAACTCAAGATGAAACCTTCCAATTGAACATATTATAAATCCCTATTCAAGTGGCCGTAAAATTTCTCCATATAATCCGGTTGCTTTACTCCATATCTTTATATATATATTGCATTATGTAACAGAAGATTTAGAGATCGATCAATGTTTTCATTGCTTTCTCTTGCAGATTGAGTATCTTCCGGCATTAAGTTGGACAAAGAATAGAGGACATAAAGCGGAGGCTTATGGAGTCGGGAGTTATCGGACAAGTTGTCGACGATTTCAATCCTTTAATGGAGTTGACTGCATTCTACAAAGATAAGTGAATCAGCTTAGGTTATGAAGTAACGCGTGCTGAAGTGGAATACGCACCTACGGAGCTTGAATACTATACCGATACTGTCGAGTTCCTTGAAACCTGAATCACGAATTAGTAACACTGGTATGTTTGATTCCAATTTTCGTCGATATGTTGCACACTAATTTATATGTTCTGCAATTGAAGTTTGTATTATTTAGCTGTTAATAAATCCAATTGAAATTTGTATTATTTATATGTTCTGCAATTGAAATTTGTATTATTTAGGTTATGACGGATCTCGATGCTGCTGTCGGCGAGTATCTGGACTGGTATGCTATAATCCTCCTCAAGTCAACTCGGAACTACTTTATGATAAATACTTTTACAATAACAGTATTAATCGCTACCTTGTGTTCGAGGGTAATTCAGTTTTTCATTGATGACGACGAAGAAGGTATGATGGTTGAGTTTTTTTCTTTGATATTGACAAATCGAATTTGCACAGTAATGTTAACCTCGATGAATATGTTTTGTTTCTTTGTGCTACAATATTAGAATTGTTTATATGGGAGGAGCTCCTTGCTTATGAACCTCCAAGACTGGGTGCACACAAGATAGTTTTGACATTGTATATGTTTCCTTGGATATGTTTCCTCAATGACCTCCAAATTTCAGGGTCTGAATCATTCTGGAAAAAAATTAATTGCGAAAATGGTGAGATGACGTGTAAATAACATACCTTACAAAACATCATCAAAAGAATTTATCCTCCCTTGAATTTTGGCCTTCTTTACTTCACCTTCCCTCTAAAATTCACCTTAGATATCCTTTGGTTACCTCAGTCACTTGTATATATTCAATATGATCAAGTGTGATTAAAATGAGAGACCCTTGTCTCTTATTTATACTTTTATGTAGTTTCATCAAGGGGTTACCTTCTAACCATCTGAAACCATTTCCCTTATCTTAGAGCTAACACACTTCTAACCACTTGTATACTTAGTAATTTCTCCATTAACTTTATTCTTTAAATAATTTATTTTTTATCTACTTTGACTTATAGTACACTCATCACTTCACTTTATTATTTACCTTCTAAAATATCTTAAACCACTTTCCTTATTTCAGGGTTGACCCACTTATAACCACTTGTCCACTTAACTTAACCACTTTCCATAATTAGTAAGTTCTCCATTAATTTTATTTTTTCAATAATTTCTTTTGCATCCTCTTTGACTTATAGTACACTCATACATTCACTTTATTATTTAAATAATTTCTTCTTTGCAAAAAATTTGACTACTTTGACCTTTTGGGGATTCTAGATGACTCATGAGGGTTCTCCAACTTCACATGGCCATAAATCTCTAACCGTGAGGAGTTATGCAGCATTCCACACACCACAAAAAATGGCATGAAATGTATTATCCATAAAGAATAGTAATACCTGCAAATATATCAAAACTCATACCATTATCCATAAAACAAACTTGCGTGCATTACCTAAACCATTGTGCTACCAGAATTTGCTATCGAACTTTCTTCAAGGGTTGACATCAATGAAAACCAACCCAAATAATCAACAATATGCCCCTTTAGCATTGATTAAAACACTTTGATGCAATACTGAAGTCATATCACTCATGCTCCCCATGTGACCATCGCTGCTCCTATAACCATTCCTATGTGTTCTTTCTCCAAGAATTTACCTTTTCATCTGATAAATCTTTCCCCTTTGTTATCAACGACAAATGTATCTTTCCATCTGGGGTTGGTCACCCTGATTGAACTCTTCTTTAAACTGATCTCCCAAACTGAATTGTCCTCTTTATTGTGCTTCCTCATGTAAATATAAGACATATAAGATAAGAATTCAAAAGCATTTTTTTTGGAGTATAAATTATTCTGAGTATCTGGCGAAGATACTCAAAGGATTCCCTTGGAAGCGATTCTGTAAATATTTCTTCCACTTGTTATTTTGTGCCCACATATTCAACTATGATATTATTCTCTGCAACTTGTTCCGGTGCAAATTGAAACTTGATTGGAATGTGCTTCGCATTGGAGTGCATCACTGAGTTCTTTGAGATATTGATGGCGCTTGTATTATCACAATAGATTGGAATGAGCGCATCATACTCAACCTGTATATTTGTCAATGTTTGTTTCATACATAGAAATTGAGTACAACATCTTGTTGTTGCAATATACTTTGATTCAGTTGTAGATAAAGATAATGTTGATTATTTCTTTCTTAGACAAGATACTAAACAGTCACCCAAGTAGAACGTTGCTCCACTCATGCTTCATCGATCATCAATGCAACCATCCCAATCTACATCTATGTAGGAAATGAGTGATAGATCATTTCCTTTTGGATACCATAATCCAAACTCCTATGTTCCTTTGAGATATCTGAAAATGTTTTTCACTGGTAATACATGTGATTTCTTTGGTGCTTCTTAAAATTATTTCACCTCTCCAACTTCCTGCATTACATCTAGTTTGGATGTTGTCACATATAATAAGCTACCAATCATTGACTTGTATTTCCTTTGGTCTGTAGATTATGAATCATCATATTTTCTCAACTTGCAACTGGTTTGCATAGGAGTGGTAACCGGTTTGGAATATTCCATTCTGAACTCCTTTAGCTTTTCTCTGATATACTTATTTTGAGAAATAAAAATTCCTTGGTTAATTTGATGTATCTGAAGACCTTGAAAGAATGATAGTTCTCCATGTAATGACATTTCAAATTCATTATGCATATCCTTTGAAAATTTCTTGATGTAAAGGTTGATGTCTGCACTTCTGTTTTTGAACCCTACATGTTGTAGATATTTATCGAGTCTAGAGTACCATTCTCTAGGAACCAACTGTTCATCTTAAACCTTTTCTTCAAGTTCACCATTCAGAAAAGATGATTTCACATCCATATCTGTCCATACTTTTCAAGAATATGTTACACAATTGTCCATAATTTTGACTCATATGTCACTGTACTATCATGAAATATTTTACTTATGCTAATAGAATGCAATGAATCTGTCTACTCAAATTCATCAAGATGCTCAAAGGATGGTTCTCTGGTCTATCTCATCTACCACGTATACTCCCCCTATCTATTATTCATATTATATCGGAGTCTCTAAGACTAATGGCTCAGAACAATTCCTACTTTGAAGTGTATTCATCGTCATCTTCATTAGTAGATTCATCATCTCTCTCATCTCTCACTTCTTTCTTTCTGTGTGTGGATTCATCTTTCACTATAGTGCATGAAAGTAAAATATCTTGAACATGTTCCTTATTTACCAGTCCTTATTTTATTTCAAATATTTTACAAATCTTTTTGTATCTCACATCTTTAATTTTCTTTGTACAATTTTCTTTATCTCATTTTATTTCCAATCTTGCAATCACTGGGACCTGGTCAATGTTAACTTGTTCTTCATGTTTTGAACAACCACTGTCAACATACCAACCACGCTTATTTGGCTTATCTGGTAGGGCGAGTGTGAATTCTTCATTTCTATAATGATTCTCCTTTCTTATCCATGTCCTCTTTTGAGGCTCTTGTTTGTGAATTTTTTTGTTCTGTTGTGGTTCTCTATGAGGGACTATCATTCTACAATCTTTGGCCATGTGTCCAAAGTTATTTCACTTGTATCATTCCACTTCAGTGCTCAATGATTCAAACCTATTGTATCTTCTTTTCTATTTTTCACTAGTTCTTCTTGGATAACCATTTTGTGTATGAATTTCAAATTTGTTTATGTTCCTGCTATTAGCTCTACAATTTACAGCTTTATGTCCAAAATTATTGCATGCATAACATAAACCCAAAAATATAGTTTGATGCCTAGGAGTTGAAGATCCTCTGAAAGGAGTTAATCTTATGAATCCTTCTTCTTCATGAGGCCTGTTTGTTTCTGTCGGTCGTTCATTCTAAAATCTGAATCTTCTTAGTGAAGGAGTGTCCATGTAATCTTCCTTGTAGGTATTCCTATCCCCTTTGATTGTTTTTGCATAACTTTTTTGATATGTTTCATGTTATGTTGCTTTGGAGATTGATCCATTTTTTTTCTGATTGAATCCAAGTATGGCTTTGTCATGACTAGATCTTTGATTGTTGATAATGCCGTCCAATTTTTTTGAGTTTCTCTATATATTTTTCTTTTGAACATCCTTTCTCAATGTGACAATCTCTGCTTCCAAATTTCCAATGATCATGTCTCTTTCTTTTAACTGTTCTTTGAGTGCTTCTTCAATTCTTTTATATTTTTCTATTTGAATCTTCAATTATGTGATGATCTTCTCTAGTTCTTGAATGTCTTCCTTCTTGACTAGTTCTTCTTGTAGGATATTTTTTTTCCTCTTTTCTCTTCTTACAACTTCTATGGCAGTCAACAATTATTCCCAGTAGTCAACTTTTGCCTCTTCATATCCTTCTTCTATGTATTATTTATCAGATTCTTCTACTTCCATGAATATATCTAATTATGTCTCGTTGTAACCGACTTCATCTTCATCTGTTGAGGAGATGTCTTATTTGGTGCATAAACTTTTCTTGAAAACTTTCTTTGTGATTCCTTTACCTTTATATGTTTGTTTTCTATCTGAGCAATCTTCTTCATTCCCCTTATTTTTCTTATGAGGAAATTTGTTATCAAAATGACCAATACCATCAAAATTAAAACAAATCAAGGGAAGATTGCCTTTATATCTGTTGTTGGTTCCCTTGCTCAATCTCTTGGCAACATTGGTCATTTCTTCATAATATTCTGAGATGACACTATTATTGCTATGTTCTTTTTATTTTTTCTTTCCCTTTTGCTTTGACCTTTTGGATGCTTTCAAAGCTGCTTCTTTTATATTTGGATTTCCCTGTTCATTTCTCATTTCATATGTTGTGAAGATTCCATGTAGTTCATCCATGATTATTGAGTGTAGATATGTGCTTTCTTCTAGTGTTGATATATTATGATCAAATCCCATAGGAAGAGATCTTAGCACCTTTTGAACAATTATAGATTCTTTAATTTCTTCTCCCAATCATATGATTTCATTTACTGCTTCATCAAATCGTAAGAAGTAAGATGCAATATTATCATCTTCCTTCATCTTTAGTTGTTCGATCTGACCTCTGTAAGTTTCAAGATCTGTTGCTTTGGATTTTGAATCTCCTTCATAAATATTTTGAATTTTGTCCCAAATCTCTTTAGTGGATTTACAATGCATAACTTTGGTGTATATTGATTCACCAAGACCATTAAAAAGTGCATTTGTGGCTTTGGAATTATTTTGAATGAGTTTTATTGCTCTTTCACTCGTTGGAAAAACTGTTGGTTCTTTGTATCCATATACTATAGATTGCCAAATTTCAAATCCATGTGCATGTATATATGTTTTAATCCTTCTTCTCTAGAATGCATACATTTTTCAGTCAAATTGTGGTATTCCATGTTTATACATGTATTTTCTCTCCATGATATACCTTTCAGTGGTTAAACTGATTTTTGAAGGAACCGAATTTGATACCAATTGTTGGATCTGAGAGGGGGGGTGAATCAGTAATAGATAAATAATCGCTTTTAACCACAAAATTAAAGTGTTATGTCAATGTGGAATTATCATCCAATAGTTGTAGAGTGCATAAAAAATAAAAAAATGAGAAATAATACAGATCCAAATTACACCAGTGTTTTTACGTGGAAACCCAAAAGTGGGACAAAACCACAGATTGTTTCTTCTTATGTCTTTAAGAATTATATTCATTGGAAGCACCAACTTCCTTTTTTTTCCAGCTGCAACTAGAAGGATGCTCCAACCCCCTATTTTCTCAGGCTACAACCTAAAGGAAGCTCTAACTCCAAAATTCTCTGGCTACAAGCAGAAGGAGGCTACAACCCCCTAGTTTCTTAGGCTACAACCTGAGGAAATCTCCAAATCCCCAATTCTCTTGCTACAAATATAAGGAGGCTACAACCCCCTATGTTCATTGGCTACAACCAAAAGGTGGATACAACAACCCTTCCTTGACCCGTCCAACCACCCTCACATAGAAGTAGAATGATGGAACCACTGTCACACTATCATTGTGAGACATGTTGTTGTAAACCTATACCAATCAACCTATACCAAACAACCTGTAACAAACTATACCAATAACCTGTAACAACCTATACCAATAACTTGTGCCAACATGTACCATGCATCAACCTCTACCTCAACATGTACCATAAAAAATTGCATCAACCATGCACTGTACCTATACAAATAACATGTCACAATAACCTGTTCAAACAACCTATAAGCAACATGTACCATAAACAAGTGCATCAACCATACACCAACCTATACCATAAATGAATGCATCAACCATGCACCAAATATGTACCAATCATGCATCAAATACACATAAAATGTGACTCATCAAAATGTAACAACATCATCAAATATACACCTCATGTATGTGCCAACTCATCAACTACTTGTCTCAACCATGTATCCAACATGTACCTGAACCAAAATCCCTCATCAATTTCATCATCCAAATATGATTTGTAAATCTATAATAGGCCTGGTGTATATGATCACATACCTGCAAACCTTCCTTAATTTTAACAACTAGAGACTATCATTTTCATCAAACTTTCCTTTGGTCTCACATGACTAAATTTGGATTAGTCAACAACCCTAACTTGAAACAATCATAAATATGTACCTATAATGAATAAAGATATAAAAATAGTACACACTTTTCTTCAATTTTTTTTTTTTAATTCCTTCATGTTTCGCAGCTTGGAACCTCTTAGAAAAGAAGTTATAGCAAAAATGGCATACCTTGTTGAATTATGGCTTATTCTAGAGAGACAACTTGTAGAGCGTGCCCCGCATGGAATATTTGTTTTTTGGATCTGAAAATGGTACACAGAATACCAAAGAATCTACTCTAACTAATACATTTGGTCTTACTTAATTGGGATTTGTTATGAATAAGTTGTGACATTTTTACCCGAAACACCTGTTTTAGACTAGTTTCACGACTAGCCACAAACCCTATTTTCCACAGTGTAACTCCAAAAATACAATGACCCACAAGATGGAATTTTGATCACACCTACTTGGATATGTTTCCTCAATTGACTCCCCATTTCACAGTTTGAATCATTCTAAAAAAAAATTATTGCGAAAATGGTGAGATGACCCGTACATAACATACCTTAGAAAGCATCATCAAAAGAATTTATCCTCCCTTGGATTTCAGCCTTCTTTACTTTACATTCCCTCTGAAATTCGCCTTTCTTATTCTTTGATTACCTCAGTGACTTGTAGATATTCAATATTCTCAAGTGTGATTAAAATGAGAGACTCTTGCCTCTTATTTATACATTTATTTACCTTCCTCAAGGAGTTACCTTCTAACCATATTAAACCACTTTCCTTATTTTAGAGCTAACCCACTTCTAACCACTTTTCCACTTAGTAATATCTCCATTACATTTATTCTTTAAATAATTTATTTTGTATCCACTTTGACTTATAATACACTTATCACTTCACTTTATTATTTTCCCTCTAAAATCTATTAAACTACCTTCCTTATTTTAGGGTTAACCCACTTATAACAACGTGTCCACTTAACTTAACCACTTTCCATAATTAGTCATTTCTCCATTAACTTTATTATTTAAATAATTTATTTTGTATTCTCTTTGACTTATAGTACCTTCATCACTTCACTTTATTATATAATAATTTTTTATTTGCAAACACTTTGACTACTTTGACCTTTTGGGGCTTCTAGATGACTCATGAGTGTTTTGCAACTTCACATGGACATAACTCTCTAACCGTGAAGAGTTATGTAACGTTCCACATACCAATGGAAACGAAATGAAATGTACTATCCATCTATAATAATCTTAAATAAAAATATAGCAAGTCTCATACCATTATCCATCAAACAAACTTGGGTCCATTACCCAAACCTTTGTTCTATGAGAATTCGCTACTGGACTTTCTTCAAGGGTTGACATCGATGACAACCAACCCAAATAATAAAACAAATATCATGAGAGGGAACATATTTGGGTTATATATTGGATTGATGTATGGTGCAACTGGTGAAAGGGGTGTTGGAATACTGAGAGAGGGGGGGTGAATCAATATTGCCCTTTTTCAATAATTAGCAATTACTTTTTATATTTTATTGATTATCACAATGAATCAACAATGAATTGTATGCAAAATAAATTATAAAAATATATCTAACAACAATTACAAGTTTTCTAAAGAATATTGAAGGATATCAATCCTCTTTAGAGAACCAACTCTAGGAGACACCAATCCCCTTCTTCAGGGCACCAACTCCCTCGTCTTTAGGGAACCAACCCTAGGAAGCTCCAACTACCTTGTATTTAGGGCACCAACCCTAGGAAGCTCCAACTCACTTATGTTTTACAATTTTATTAGCAAGGATATGAATCCTTCCATGCTACACCCTTCCACCCTCACTGCACAAGTATCTTCATCTTTCCTTCCTGGAATATGCTTCATCTTTTGATCTTCTAATCTAGACTACAGAGACAATTTCTTCTCACCACTTTTCCTCGTTTATATAATTTTTAAACCGGTGTGATTTATGATGCAGTGTGTCCTTTTGTTTGGACCATCACACCTCTTCATTTAAATTAACCATAATCATTTTTTTATCATTCTTACTGTGGATGATTTTCATAAACTGATCACAGATATGGATCAATTTCATATTTTAACTCAATCCTAAATCTCTGCATTTATTTTAGAAACTGATTTTTGTAGAGGCGCTTCCTTCAAACCATTGCATGTGACCGATAACAAAAAACCACGAGCTTATCAAATTTAGCGACGTATTATATTCTGCCTTTTAAATATCTTACCATGTGACCAATGGCAGTATCCAGACGTTAGGACAAACAAACTCTTGAGAACTTATTAGAATCAATGGTCACGATTTAATCTCATGATGAGATGGATGACAGTCGGGACTTTGTTACTTTCAACCTGTGTTAGCAACCCAACATTTTTTTAACATTTTATATAAATTAAATGATCCATGTAGCTGCCTAACTGGGGTCATAAATTTTTTTGTTCTACATAATAAATTTTCGAAATGACAATTGTAAGTTTTTGGTTTTCCCTATTGTTTTTTTCATGCTTCATTCAAGACTGAAATCATGAAAACAAAGAATTAAAACTTACGAATGTGTTACCATTCTATTTGAAAAAATTATGAAATGAAAAATGTCTTTACAGTTTATTAATGAAGCTTTGTTCCTTGCTATGAAGACTATTCTCTTTGTTTCGATTCCTTGAATGTCAACCATGCTTGTGGATTGTTAATTCTATCAACAAAGGACCTTTTGATTTGAGCATTGATATGGTTTTTGTGTGGTCCTTGGTCATATGTTCCCTCATATCTAGGCTTTGATTTACACGTTTCACTCTCCCAAACTTTACGACCAAACCCACTTTGTTGCGCACTCATTTTATTATTAATTCTCTAGTCATGGCCTGTACTACATGAGAGGTGGCAATACGATTACAGTCAACCCATCATTTTGAGGCTTGGTGTTGGGCTTTGTAACACCCCTCGCATTCATTGCCTATCTTTTCGTTATGGATTTTCTCCTCATATGCCTTAGACTGTTGATGGTTTTCGGGCTCGGGGTATAGCTCTGGTCTGCTCTTACAAACCCTCATACACACTACATTTGGGTGATTTAATGTTGATTGACCATGTCCCCTGTTGTTAGAGTCGAACCTAATGGCACTCATACCTTGCTCCTATGCAACGATTCCAAGGAGGATCTTGAGGGTAATGGTTGGTTCGTTTTCCTTAAAAAATTCCAGGGTTTCAACCTATAGACAACTTAGGAATTTTCTCTCTCATTCGATGGATGTAGAGCTAAGGTGGGGGACATTCAACTCAAAGTCATAGAGGACGTTATAAGCCAAGCTACAGGACTCCCTATGAGCAGTCAAAGGTGGTTGAAGAATGATAAGGTAGAAGAGGTTCCTTGGAGTATTTTCTTTACATCTCGAAAAATCAAAGGATGTGACAAAGGTATGCCAATATCCTTACTGAAAGCTCGATGGGATGGTCTGCTTGCAGTGTTGAAACAGTTTGTCACTTGTGAAGGTCGTTTCAGTTTTGTGTTTCTTTATCATCTGCGTCTGCTCATGAATTTCATAGGGTTTCCTTTAAACATGCCTTATTATCTATGGAGGAGCCTTTACAAAATGGCTAAAAGGTATAAAAATCAATGGTTTAATAAAAATTACCCTTGCACATCAATTCAAGTTGCAGAACGATAATTGGGATTCATTTTTAACCAGAAATGGTTTCATTAACCCTAATGTTGAAGAGGTCGACAAGCCTGTGATTGAAGAAACCTTAGTGTACCCTACAACGACCCTCTCTGCTACATAGGTCTGTGTTACGGCTAGCTACAACAAGCCCTTACTCGACCCAAAGGTTACTGAGCAGGCCCATGAGAAATCTACATAGCCATCGAGTCACCTTGAGTTTTATTCACCTTGATTCACCTTGAGGTTTATTCAATGAATTTAACACCCTAGCCATGGAATTTTTGACACATTACCAGTTGCCAATTCGATACGAGACATGAACCAAAATTTTGAGTTTTTTCAAGCAATCCTTGTCCACTCATATTTCTTATCACATCCGTGAGTCGAGGAGGAGAAGACATTTAATCAAAGTTCCTCTTCCTGATCAGCTATTAGCCGAGTGTCTTACGAAATCACTCATTGGACCCATTTCTCATGATGTATCCATGGGTGGTGTTGTCACTGAAGAGTATGTGATTAGTCGTTCTCAATATCTCGATATTGTTTATTCGCAAACAAGAACACTTTACGATTTGATCCCTCGATGCTCCTCGTTCTTCCATAAACCCTACCCCAAAACCTTGAGCATCATATCGTGTTGTTGATGGTGTGATTGGTACCATCCACGTTGAGACCCAAGATTTCCTGCTAGTCACACTAGTGCCAAATGTAATAATTCCAATGCACAAAGTACTCCTACTCCTACTCCTTCCACCTGTAATACTACTAAAGTTAATTATGTTCAATCCGCGTCTACTAGGAGAAATCCAAATAAAAAGAAAGGAAAGGATAATAATAAGGAGGACAAGAATAATAATCCATAATCTAATAAATCCAAAGCACAAACTGTTGATGAGAAAGACAAACGTAAGCCTCACTACCCCTGCCTTATCTGTGGTGATGACTATTACAATGAAGATGTTCTGAGGTTACTAAGTTCCTCCCAGGAACTGAGAACTAGTCATTCATGACCAAGCTACCCCTTATACTTTATCATATGTCCTTATGTGTACTGGTGACTCTAAAAAGAACGAAGTTGCAGTCGTAACTCAAGCCAAGGACTACTCTCAGTTAAAATAAAAATTTGATGATATACCACCTTCGTTGGTTCAACCTCCACTCCCAACTTCACCTCCCAATGGTCCTCTTCATCTCAAAAGACTGAGTCTCGATACATTTCTTCACCCTCCTCCCAAGGGAATTGTTCGAAAGTCTATATTTAACCCTTACACTCGTGCTACACAAAACTACAATATTGTAGAAGATCTTTCGCAAGCACCCTCTGGGATGTCATCTCTCAAAGTGCTTCAAAGTTTCCCAACACAACGAAAGACATTGCTAAAGGCCATCTGTGGAATTGATCCCATGGATACTAATCTCATAATTTTTGACTTGGAAGATCACATTCCAAGGATTCCTCCTCAATTATCATTCCAAATCCAAGTTGTTCTTGAAAACAAGAACATTTGTCGAACTTTTATTGATGAAGGAGCCTCGACTTTTGTCATGTCCATCACTTGTTGGAAAACCATTGGCTCTCCTACCCTCATCAGTGTTGAAATAATGTAACTCCAAAGTGTATTTTGGTTATTATTTGATATATTATTCATTAGATCAATCCCCATTGTGGATTGGTCACGTCCGCTATTGTAAAATACCAAATCCCCTTTTACATATTGGTCATAATGTAATTGTAATAGGCAAAATAATAAGTCAAGCGCAGAATATATCAAAGATGCCCCATAATATAATAAAGGTGGTTATAACCACCTAGAAGAATAAGTCGGCCCTGCTAGTGAAAAGTCTCTTTCACACATGCCATATTTGTAAAAATAAGGAGGCTAACACCTCACTTAGAAACACACTCACTTGTTCATTAAGGGACAAGTTTTAGAGTTGTAGTTGGAGAAGAGAGAGAGAGAGAGAGAGAGAGAGAGAGAGAGAGAGAGAGAGATCTTTGGGAGAGGACTTTTTGTATTTGTTTGAGCTATCTCTTAGTATTGTATTGGCTATCTATAATAAGGAAGTTTTGCTGGGTTTTCTTCCTCAAGAGGGTTTCCAGGATAAATGTTGTGTCTCTTGTGATTGTATATTTCTCAGTGATTCTATCTTATGCTATTGTTATCTATTAAAATGCAAAGAACTATAACAATGGCTTAAACATTAACATGGTATCAGAGCCAAGATGAAGAGAGCATCTTTCACAAGAGAAAAGTGAAAAATGTCACACTTGTTGTATATGCAAATTATGAATTTTTTTTATTGAGGTATTTGATCCCTAAAACAATATAGAAATGTGTGCCCTCCGTCAAGGATCATTTTGGCACCTTCAGTGCAAATTTTCAGTGGCTAGATCTCCCGAAAAGTGAAACCCTAGTTTAACAAAGTACCATAAGTACCAGAAAACTAGAGTACCAGAAGTATGAGAAGTACGAGAGTACGAGAGGTACCAAAAAACCAGAAGGACCAGTCCAAAAATACACAGATCAATTTTGGAGGGGTAAAAGTTGGATTTTCTCGGATCCAAGCACACGAGGCTACTTGCCTCAGCCAAGTGCACCTCCTGGTAAGTTTAGAATTTGAAAACTTCTCTGCCCAGAAGTATAGGATTGGCCTCATTCTTGAAGAGAATGAATTATCAATATTCATCAAAGAAGAAGTGGTGAAGCCCGATGATGCTACAGGAAAAAAAAGCACCAAAAGGACACAATCAGGGCGAAAAGAATCATTGCAAATTCAGTCAAATATCACTTGATTCCCTATTTTTCATCAAACAAGACTCCGAAAGAAATGTTTGATGCCATAAATAGACTATATGAAAGAAAGAATATAAATTGGAAGATGAATCTTAGAACTCAGCACAAGAATACATTAATGCAGAAATGAGAATCAATCCAAGAATATTTCTCTGGAATATCCCAATTCAAAGAACAACCAGAAGCAATCATAGATACTATAGATGAACATGAACTTATAATGATGACCCTAAATGGCCTCACAAGACCTTGGTATGCATTCATAGAAACGATTTGTGCCAGAACGAAGAAATTAATGTTTAATGGTCTATGGGAAGAATGCATTCAAGAAGAGACAAGAGTAGCTAACCGTGAAACATTACTAGCAAGAGATGATGATCAAGCCCTAGCTACTCACACAAAAGGAGGAAGGAAGAAGTCCTACATCCAAAAAGAGACTTATAAAGAGTATGAACCCCCAAACAAACTCAATGATAAAGAATCTCATCCAAGGAGATTTCAGAAGAAAGGACAATGAAAGGAAAGAGATTACTCATCTGTACAATGCTACCATTGTGAAAAGATGGGACACAATGTGATTTTTTCTCCAGCTAGACAAGAAGAGTACAAGAGGAAACATAAGAGGCACCATGCCCATGCAGTTGAAGATGAAGAGCCACCCACAAAGCTGATAACAGAATAGATCAAAGACTATGTCTTAATTTTGACCCTCTCAGGATCGGTAACACATGGAGAGGACACTTCTACTCTCCTATTCCAAATTGACAATGATAAAGAAATCTATGTAAAATCCTTCGAAGAGGATAAAATATTTCCTTATTCTATACTTTCCCAAGCTATTCTCAAGAGAGAAAAGTGGTCTCTCCAAGAGTATATGCACAACACAACATTACAATGAAATTATTCTATTTGTGTATATCATGGCTATCTATTTATAGAATTATAATAAGGAATTTGATAAATTTATTCAAGTGTGAATGGGAGTACCCTTTGGGGTACATCCCATCTTTTGAGTCATCACAAGGAGATATTTTGGGTCGATCTTGGGGTCATGTCTTGAATTACATCATATTCGAAGTCATTGAGGCTCGAACAAATTCATTAAGGTGTCATTTATGCATCCATGTGGGTTTCTTCATGGACAGTCACGCAAACCGTTCATTGTGCACGTTTGGAGTTGTTCTAGCTTCCTCAAATGTGTGCACGTTGTCTTTGTTGGAAGTACCGACAACTTTATGGGTTTTTTGTATAGTTTCAAGGTCATCTTGCTAGAGTTGATTATGTAAATATTAGGAGTATGTTGTATGTGTGTTTGTTGTTTCTTCATCCATTATCTATATTGCTATAAACATTTTTTTTGTGATAACATACATATATATCATGATTGTGGAAGCATGATGAAGTCCTCTCTGAAGGAAAACACAGATATAATATACAAGAAGGTTTGGAGAAGAAATAAAGAAAAAACAAATAGGTGAATGAAGAAATCACAGAGATCATACTCACAGGATTTACAGAGCTCCAAAGTCATGCTGAGACTACAGGCCAATAGGAAGATGTTATAATTTAGGATGATGAACCTGTAGCATAGAAGCTTCATATATTGTTCTAATAAATTTGGATTGGAGACTCCTAGTAATGTGAATATTGAAGTGGTGGAGTCTAAGCCGCAAGATGATAGATTGGATCTTAGAATGCACAAAAGGTGTCTTAACAACATGAATGGAGTGGAGTTGGGATATAATTCATCAATGACCTTTTCGGAGGATCTTTTTTATGCGATGGTAAATGATGATCGCAAGGGAGCCTGTTGTGATGCCTTGGAAGTTATATTGTTATCCCTCCAGTTGAAATTGCATGATTAAGTCCTTAAAATCCATCAGAATGGGGCCTAGAGTGTGTAACCATTCAATACCAAGAACAATGTCACAACCACCCATGTCTATAGAAAACATATTGGATTTAAGGTGATATTGACCAATTTGGAGTCACACATTTCCACATCGTCCCCCACATTTCATGGAACCACCATCAGAAATCATGGTTTGAAAATTATTGATGGAATAGATGCAACAATTGACTTCTTGGGAAATGGAGTGTTGAATAAAGTTATGAGTGCTACCACTATTAACAAGGATGATGAATTTCATATTTTTGATCTAACCAATTAGTTTGAGAGTCTAGGGAGCATAGAAGCTAGTGAGAAAATTAAGTGAAATCATGGGGTAAACGTCTAGTTGATCAAAAACATATTCTTGAGTAAGATCCTCAGTCACATCCTTAAAAAACATAATTTCCTTACAATTATTCCCTGGAAAATATTTGTCATCACAATTATTACAAAGAACCTTGAGTTGAAATTTAACCATTTCACCCCTAGTTAATTTTTGGATCTTCAGGGGTGTTGCAGGAGGGGAAGAATTGGTGGGTTTAGGAAGAGGAGGAAAAGAGGGTTTGTGGTTCAGGAATGATACAATATGTTGTGATTCCTTGGCTTGTTGAGTAGCTTCCAACCAATTCTTGGGTTGTTTCATGAGAACATGGGAATGAATTTCATATTTGAGGAAGCTGATAAATCATTCCCTAAAGAAAGGATATGACATACCCTTCGTTCTGTAAGCCAAGTGCTCAAATGAGGAAATAAAGTCTTCCATTATCCGAGAGTACTTCAACTTGGTCAAATGGCCTAAATGGTGGGTGTCAATGTCAAAGTTGTCATAAAGTTCGTCCACAAACCATGTCAATGTCAACCATTTCAATCATTCCAGGTCTAGATGTAGGACACCATAATAAAGATTGGCTAAATATTTAGTAATTCCATGCAAAGAGAAATAATGTTTCATTTGGATAACCCAGCCTGTAGGATCTCATCCATTAAATTTGTTTACCTCAATTCTAGGAGGGAGATGGTCTCAAGAAAAGTGGGTAGTATGAGGACCTTGATATTTGGAAGAGTCATGGTCATCCTATTAAGATGGTTGTTCAAAAGAGAATGGGTGCTAGGACTATCCCAATAAGTTTTCTTTGAGGTATTTTATGTGGGAACATTGTTCCTTGAGGATCTCGATAGATGAATTGATTGAGATAAGGTTAACACTGATAGTCTTGATGTCTTCCTTGTTCTGGTGGGTGTCAGGAATCAAGGCATTGAGTTCTTGGGATCATGTGGTAGTTATTTGGACAAATGAGAAGGAAAATGGTATAGGGGAAACAAAAGGGGTCTTGAGGGGTGGGTGGGACCATGGGGAAGAAGGGTTTCAAATGATAGGTACCACTGCAATTAGGGAGAAAAGGATGATCAAAAGGGATATGAGCAAAACAAGGGTGTTGAAGAAGGGTTGGGTCCACATTTTTTTTTGTTAAAAATGATAGGTATCACTAGAATCAGGGCGAAGAGAGGAACCAAGTGGGATAGGTCCCACACAAGTGTGCTGGCGGGACCACTATAATTATTTATTTTTTTTACTCCTGCGAAGTTATACTCCAGCCTGAATAATATTGCGGTGACATAATTCCCAAATCCTTAACATGAAGAAATATGTATTAATTTCACAACCAGAATGTAGAAGGCACAATTGTGTGGAAATAGATCTTGTTTGTTCTATTTTTTGTTTCCGTCTGCACGGTTAGGATATTCAAAGTTTCTACAGACAAGGATTTTCCCTATGCTATATCTATTTGATATGCATGCACCAACTAAGGAGGCTAGATCGTACCCTTAGTTGCACTACCCGACTACCCAGGTACTAGAGAGTATATTCCCAAGTGTTGTTCTTGATGGCACTATAATAGTGGGGTGGCCAATCAGTTTATCTATGGAGGGCTTCAGAAGATCTAGGTCGATCTGTATACAGGTGTTGTCTGATGCGCTACCACTCAAAGGGGTGCCGAAAAGGGCTACAAGGGTGGCTAACATATGTGCACTTAAGTACAACTTGTATTTCTTCTGTGTATGATTTCCCGACCATAGGTTTATGTGTGTAACGACAAATCTCTATAGCTTGAAGACATCGGAATACGTCTCTAGTCTGAAAAATTTTAACCCACAATTTTCTGTTGAGGAAGGTCCTTTGATACCACTTGTAGTATTCCATATATAAAATAGTATGCAGAACATAAATATTTTAGCTAGAAATGGAAGAGAAACAATTATATAACCATAACAATACCAGAATAACACCAAAAAGAACACTTGGATTACTGATAGCAATGATCACTTACTCTTCGAGGGGGCAACCTCTTGTAGAGCAGAGATCTATTACAATAATATCCAAGACAATTTTTATCATACCCACTACTCCTATTTATACTAAATCTATCTATCCAAAAGAACAATCTAGAGGAAGAGCCTTCTAGAAGCATAAGCTTCTATTAGGTCTTCTTACATTTGACATTTTCTTTCTTATTTATAGGCCTTATTAATATTTTCCTTTTTTACATGGAATTAAATTATTCTACCTATGTGAGGGGTTAGGGAGGTTAGGTCCCTAACATTTCTACATTCAAAAAGGATTTTAAACTACATAAAATAGTGATTTTGTGCACATTTATGTCACTCGATTCCAAAAAAAACCCCAAAATTTAGAAGAGTTAGACAACGTCATTTCACTATTCTTTAAATAATTTCTCATCTTACAAAGTCTTAATATGATATTTAAAATCAGTAATTTTGTTATATTTTTAACTAATTCGTTATGTTATAAAGTTTAAATATAATCTTTTGATATTGAGTACATCGTTCACTTTAACATATTTTAAAATTCGAACAAAATTCATTTCATTCCCAAGTCCTTACATTTATATTATTAATAAACATTGTAATTAACTTCATATAACTATTACACATACATGAATTGAAAAAAATTCATCTCACTTTATCAAAAAGATTAAAAAAAAAACTAGATATTAATTTTATCGCATATTTTATTTTAACAAAATGATATCATCAAAATATAGAGAAAATGAAATATGAAAATAAATATTATTGATCTCCTATTGTGATTTTCAATATCTTATATTTTTTATTATAATAATAATAATCTAATTTTAAGATCACAACTATGCTAGACACCAAGATGGTGTATGAGACAACTTGTTTGTGGGACAAGGAACCCCCTCTACGCAACAATTTGACTACTAAATTTTAGGAAGGTATACAAACTCTATCCCCCTCTAGATTGAACTTGTGACCACTTAAGAGAAAATATATGCTCTTAACCATTAGACCCAGAATTATATATCTAATAATTGTTACAAAACAACACATACAATATATCGAATACAATGATACTCCTCTATTAATGTTTTCTCATCGAAATTTATGAGAGAAATGTGATACCAACAACCCCTTATTATTATATTATTTCCTTTTAACTACCTAGTTAGTTGATTTATTATGTATTAATTATTTAATGCACCTATATTATCTTTCCTAAATTTATTAAATAATATTATATTTTTTAATTAAATATCTAACAATGGTTACAAAACAACACATACAATATATGAAATACAATACAATGATACTACTCTATTTATGTTTTCTCATTAATATTTATTAGAGAAAGATGATGCCCACTACCCCTTATTATTATATTATTTTCTTTTAACTAACTAGTTGATTTATTTATTATATATTAATTATTTAATATATTTATATTACTTTTCTTAAATTTATTAATTAATATTATATTGTTTATTAAATAATATAAACGATTCTATTTATGTTTTCTCTTATCAGAGATCCACTACCCCTTATTATTATATTATTTCCTTTTAACTAACTAATTGATTTATTAATTATGTATTAATTATTTAATATATTTATATTATTTTTCTTAAATTTATTAATTAATATTATATTTCTTATTAAATAATATAAACTGTTCTATTTATGTTTTCTCGTTAATATTTATACTAGCAACAACCACATTTATGTAAAAAGTGGTTGATATACGCCGATCGGCGCCATTTTTCCACTTTTTTAAATTAATGGCGCCGATCGGCGTATATCAACCACTTTTTACATAAATGTGGTTGTTGCTAGTTGACGGCCCGCATGCATAGCCACAACCATGAACATATTTTGATACAATTTAAATATAATATTTAAATATTATTTAGTAATTATTTAAATATGTAATATTTAAATATTATTTAGTAATTACTTAATTATTATTTAAAATAAAATAATTAAAAATTTAGTTAATATTCATATAAAATTAAATAATTTAATAATAATACTTAAATAATAATAAATAATAATTTAATTATCAAATAATAAAAAATTATTATTTCTTAATAAAAAATATAAAACAATAAATAAAATATTAGAAATTGATTATTTGATACCATTTAAATATTATTTAGTAATTATTTAAATATGTAATATTTAAATATTATTTAGTAATTACTTAATTATTATTTAAAATAAAATAACTAAAAATTTAGTTAATATTCATATAAAATTAAATAATTTAATAATAATTCTTAAATAATAATAAATAATAATTTAATTATTAAATAATAAAAAATTATTATTTCTTAATACAAAATATAAAACAATAAATAAAATATTAGAAATTGATTATTTAATTATAAAATAATTAATTAATTCGAAATTATATAATAATATTAATTAATTAATAATAATTAAATTAT
>ML778688.1:489102-507547 GCA_009831015.1 Picea engelmannii | reverse complement strand
CCTCTAGAATGTTCTTAGGTGATGGTAGCACTATATAAAGGGGTTTAAGCAATGTAATGAGACATGAAGAGAAATATTGTATTTGGAGCGGTAGCTCAATAGGAGGATGCCCCCTCGAAGAGGAAAGTGAACAGGAGAGGATCTCTTCCATAATAGGATCCATTGTATGGTGTTGCCCTACCTCAAGGGTTTGGTAATAATATTGTGTGGTTTCTTCTATCTTGCTTTGTGGATCTATTGTGTATTCAGTATTTGTGGTGATTATATCTTCAGATCTGGTATTGGTTCTTAACAGCACACCTATGGTGGTTGGTTGCAAGCTGAGCAAATATGATATCTCATCTGATGTTGATAAAAGGACATATCGTTCAATGATAGGCAGTCTTCTGTACATCACAACATCTCGTCCTGATATAATGCAAGATATTGGAATGGTAGGTGGTTTTCATTCTTCTCCTAAACAAAGTCACTTGGTAGATGTCAAAAGAATATTCAAATATATGAAGGGAACAATGACATATGGACTGTGGTATCCTAGAAATCAGAATTTTCAGTTAATTACTTATTCAGATGCCGACTGGGCAAACTTTGTTGATGAGAGAAAAACCACCAATGGAGGAGCATTTTTTCTGGGTGAATCATTAGTTTCATGGCTTAGTAAGAAGCAAGGATCTATTTCATTATCCACTACATAGGCAGAATACATTGCTTCTACTACTTGCTACACACAAATCTTATGGATGCTACAAACTCTTACAGATATGAAGATAACTTACACTGATCCTATTCCAATTCATTGTGACAATACCGGTGCCATTAGTGTCTCCAAGAATCCTGATCTTCATTCCAAGACTAAGCATATTCCAATCAAGTACCATTTTCTCAGAGAACAAGTTACAAACAAAATTGTTCAACTGAATTATGTACCTTCTACAAAACAGATTGCTGATATTTTTACTAAACCATTAGCAGCAACCCCTTTTGGATATCTTCGTCAAAATTTGGGGGTTATAATCTCTTGTGTCTACTATATGCACCTGGTCAGGGGGAGTGCTTATTGAATATCTGGTGTATTTCCAAAATTCTTATAGTTGACAGGGGGAGTATGTTTTTATAATAGATCACGAGAAGAATGGTTCTTCTTTGACATTGATTTCAAAGGGGGAGAAAAGAGAAGGTGATAATATATTAATACATGTGGGTGATACATGTGGATGCTTGTGTTACCATCAATGCCAAAGGGGGAGAATGTTGAAAAATTCAGTTAACAGACAGCGAACACAATGCTTCTCATTGATGGAAACAGTGAAGATGACAGGCAAACAGAAGACAAGTTCAGAGAGGTGAATGATCGAAAGTAGTGAATGATCGAAGGCAACGAATGAGTGAAAGGTTGAAGAAGAATCTATGATCATTGAATAGGGAGACATATCTCAGCCGTCAGATCTGAGCACAGCGTCTGACCACCATTGGATCGAAGAGAACCTGCATGGTCTTTAAACTACAAGGAGAAGCAGGTGTAATCATATATGAAAATTCGTGATGAAATATGAGCCATCAGATCAAACTTTGATCTGGACCATTAATTCCAGTCACTGTCGGAGTATCGGGGATCAGGACTTTGAAGTGACAAGAACACTTGACATCAAGAACTCCGATTTCATGATATGCGATATCGCGATTCAATCGCAGCCATTGAATCGAGAATGAGATCTGGACCGTTGATTGTCTTCATGGAGTATCAGGGATTGGGATTCTGAAATGAAAAAATCACTTGACATCAAGAACCTCGAAATCGCGATATACGATTTTGCGATTTAATCGCAGCCGTTGAATAGAGATAAGATTTTGGACCGTTGATTCCAGTTCGTGTTAGAGTTTTGGGGATCGCAACATGAAGTGGTAAGTGAACAAATGAAACGAGACTTCCGAAATCACGATACGCAATATTGTGATTCAATCGCAGCCGTTGAGACAAGATCAAACCTGGATTGTTGATCACACCCCATATTGGAGTTTCGCGAATCGCGAAATAGAGAGGCAAAGAACACATTGCAACAAGAATGTTGATTTTGCGATATGTGAAATCGCGATTGAATCTGAATCGTCAGATCAAGAAATGATCTGGACCATTGATCTTTCTTCTTCACGGAGTTTCAGGGATCGGGATTTGTAAGTGATAAAAACTCTAATCACAAAGAGTGTCGATCTGAACTGTTGGATCAAGTATTGATCGGAGGGTTACTGTTATTTCTCACAGATTAACTCCTCAGTTTAGAATTTGTTAGCAAAACTGACTCATGATTGCAAATCAGTTAGCGTTTTAGTTCGCGGTTCAGTTGCTTAGACAATTGTTGTATTTTTTCCTAAGGAGTTGGGAAGTTGAACCGTCATGTTCGAGTGTATAAAAGAAGATGAAACAGACTGTGTCGGGTTCGCCGTTATGGAAGGAAAATGAATAAACAGTAAGAAAAATAAAATGAGAAGGGGTGTAGCATGAGATGGAGAAAATGTGCAGAGTGAGATGAAACGCTGAGTGGAAGCAGAGCAGAATGACAAAAAGAGAATAAGCAGATCCGAATGATAGAAAAAGTTGATGCAGAGAGGACCGGTTAATCAAACAGAAGAAGAGAGGAATTGCATAAAAGAAGAGAGAAGACCAGATTTATAAAGAAGGAAAGATAGGTAAGAATTGACATATCTCCATAAGTTGTCTGTGTATTTATTATTTAATATTACAGGGAGGTTGGGAGGTGCTCGGGAGGACTGTTGTCCTCAAAGGTTCAAGTGGGATCTTGAACACAGGAAGTTGTAGCTTCCATATGGTTGCATCCAAAGAAACCAGGGTGGTGTTAGGGAGAACGAGTGTTCTCTGTTATACAGGTTGGAGCCTGTGTAACTGGAAGTTGGTGCTTCCATCCAGTTGGTGCTGGAACATTCAGAAAGTTGGTGGTTCCATCCATTTGGTGCTGGAATATTCAGGGAGTTGATGCTTCCTTCTAGTGGGTGCTAGAGAAACCAGAGAGTTGGTCCTCTCAAACAAGTTGCATCTTGTAAAACAGAGGTAGCAACCTCACATTGAGTTGGTGCTCAATTGTAAATGATGTACAGAACTAAAAAAGATTGCCTATCATTTCGAAGAAGAAGAGGTTTTCTCCCTTTATGGGTTTCCTCATGAAACTCTGTCTCTGTGTGTACTTTATGTGTGACTGATGGTCTTTACTTTTACTTTCCATATGTTGTATATTGTTGATGATCATTTGAAGCAATATTAATAATATTTAAAAGGTATAAAATTGTTTAAGATCATAAAAAACTGATTCACCCCCCCTCTTAGTTGTTTTAGTATTTCCAACATGCTCACCTTGATTGAACTCTTCTTTAAACTGATCTCCCAACCTGAACTGTCCTCTTTATTGTGCTTCTTCATGTAAATATAAAACATACAAGATAAGAATTCAAAGGCATTCATTTTGGAGTATAAATTATTCTGAGTATCTGGTGAAGATACTCAAAGGCTTCCCTTGGAAGCGATTCCATAAATATTTCTTCCACTTGTTATTTTGTGCCCACATATTCAACTCTGATGTTGTTCTCTGCAACTTGTTCCCGTAGAAATTGAAACTTGATTGTAATGTGCTTCATATCGGAGTGCATCATTGGGTTCTTTGAGATAGTGATGGCTCTTTTATTATCAAAATAGATTGGAATGAGCGCATCATACTCAACCTATATATCTGTCAATGTTTGTTTCATACATAGAACCTGAGTACAACATCTTGTTGTTGCAATATGCCTTGATTCGGTTGTAGATAAAAATAATGTTGAATATTTCTTTCTTAGACAAGGTACTAAACAGTCACCCAAGTAGAACGTTGCTCCACTCATGCTTCGTCGATCATCAATGCAACCATCCCAATCTACATCTGTGTACGAAATAAGTGATAGATCATTTCCTTTTGGATACCAGAATCCAAACTCCTATGTTCCTTTGAGATATCTGAAAATGTTCTTCACTGCTAATACATGTGATTTCTTTGGTGCTGCTTGAAATCATGTCACCTATCCAACTTCCTGTATTACATCTGGTTTGGATGTTGTCACATATAGTAAGCTACCAATCATTGACTTGTATTTCCTTTGGTCTGTAGACTTTGAATCATCATATTTTTTCAACTTGCAACTGGTTTGCATAGGAGTGGTAACTGGTTTTTAATATTCCATTCTGAACCCCTTTAGCATTTCTCTGATATACTTAGTTTGAGAAATAAAAATTCCTTGGTTACTTTTATGTATTTGAAGACCTAGAAAGAATGATAATTCTCCATGTAATGACATTTCAAATTCATTATGCATATCCTTTGAAAATTTCTTGATGTAAAGGTTGATGTTTGCACTTCTGTTTTTGAACCCTACATGTTGTAGATATTTATCCAGTCTAGAGTACCATTCTCTAGGAACCATTTGTTCAATTTAGACCTTTTCTTCAAGTTCCCCATTCAGAAAAGATGATTTCACGTCCATATCTATCCATACTTTTCAAGAATCTATTACACAATTGTCCATAATTTTGACTCATATGTCACTGTACTATCATGAAATATTTTACTTCTGCTAATAAAATGCAATGAATCTGTCTACTCAAATTCAGCAAGATGCTCAAAGGATGGTTCTCTAGTCTGTCTCAGCTACCACATATACTCCCCCTGTCTATTATTCATATTATATAGGAGTCTCTAAGACTAATGGCTCAGAACAATTCCTACTCTGAAGTGTATTCATCGTCATCTTCATTAGTAGATTCATCATCTCTCTAATCTCTCACTTCTTTCTTTCTGTGTGTGGATTCATCTTTCACTATAGTGCCTAAAATTAAAATATCTTGAACATGTTCCTTATTTACCTGTCCTTATTTTCTTTTAAATATTTTGCAAATCTTTTTGTATCTGACATCTTTCATTTTCTCTGTATAATTTTCTTCATCTCATTTTATTTCCAATCTTGCGATCACTGGGACCTGGTCATTGTTAACCTATTCTTCATGTTTTGAACAACTACTGTCAACATAGCAACCATTCTTATTCTGCTTATCTTGTAGAGCGAGTGTGAATTCTTCATTTCTATAACGATTCTCCTTTCTTATCCATCTTCTCTTTTGAGGCTCTTGTCTGTGAATTTTTTTGTTCTGTTGTTGTTCTCTATGAGGGACTGTCATTCTACAATCTTTGGCCATGTGTCCAAAGTTATTTCACTTGTATCATTCCACTTCAGTGCTCAATGATTCAAACCTATTGTATCTTCTTCTCTGTTTTTCACTAGTCCTTCTTGGATAACCATTCTGTGTATGAATTTCAAATTTGGTTATGTTCCTGCTATTAGCTTTGCAATTTACAGGTTTATGTCCAAAATTATTGCATGCCTAACATAAACCCAAAAGGATAGTTTGATACCTAGGAGTTGAAGATCCTTTGAACGAAGTTACTCTTATGAATCCTTCTTCTTCATGAGGCCTATTTGTTTCTATCGGTCGTTCATTCTAAAATCTGAATCTTCTCAGTGGAGGAGTTTCCATGTAATCTTCCTTGTAGGTATTCCTATCCCCTTTGATTGTTTCTGCATAACTTTTTTGATATGTTTCATGTTATGTTGCTTTGGAGATTGATCCATTTTTTGTCTAATTGTATCCAAGTCTGGCTTTGTCATCACTAGACCTTTGACTGTTGATAATGCCATCCAAATTTTTTGAGTTTCTCTATATATTTTTCTTTTGAACATCCTTTCTCAATGTGACAATCTCAGCTTCCAAATTTCCAATGATCATGTCTCTTTCTTTTAACTATTCTTTGAGTGCTTCTTCAATTCTTTTATATTTTTCTATTTGAACCTTCAATTAAGTGATGATCTTCTTTAGTTCTTGAATGTCTTCCTTCTTGACTAGTTCTTCTTGTAGCATCTTTTTTTTCCTCTCTTCTCATCTTACAACTTCTATGGTAGTCAACAATTCTTCTCGGTAGTCAAATTTTGCCTCTTCATATTCTTCTTCGATGTATTATTTATCAGATTCCTCTACTTCCAGGAATAGATCTAATTATGTCTCGCTGTAACCGACTTCATCTTCATCTATTGAGGAGATGTCTTATTTGGTGCTTAAACTTTTCTTGAAAACTTTCTTTGTGATTCCTTTACCTTTATATGTTTGTTTTCTATTTGAGTAATCTTCTTCATTCCCCTTATTTTTCTTATGAGGAAATTTGTTAGCAAAATGACCAATACCATAAGAATTAAAACAAATCAAGGGAAGCTTACCTTTGTAACTTTTGTTGGTTCCCTTGCTCAATCTCTTGGCAACATTGGTCATTTCTTCATAATATTCCAAGATGACACTGTTGTTGCTATGTTCTTTTTATTTTTTCTTTCCCCTTTTCTTTGACCTTTTGGATTCTTTCAAAGCTACTTCTTTTATATTTGGATTTTCCTATTCATTTCTCATTTCATATGTTGTGAAGATTCCATGTAGTTCATCCATGATTATTGAGTGTAGATATGTGATTTCTTCTAGTGTTGATATATTATGATCAAATCTCATAGGAAGAGATCTTAGTACCTTTTGAACAATTACAGATTCTTTAATTTCTTCTCCCAATCCTATGATTTCATTTACTGCTTCATCGAATCGTAAGAAGTAAGATGCAATATTATCATCTTCCTTCATCTTTAGTTTTTCAAACTCACCTCTGTAAGTTTGAAGATTTGTTGCTTTTCCTTTTGAATCTGCTTCATAAATATTTTGAATTTTGTCCCAAATATCTTTAGTGGATTTACAATGCATAACTTTGGTGTATATTGATTCACCAAGACCATTAAAAAGTGTGTTTGTGGCTTTGGAACTATTTTGAATGAGTTTTATTGCTCTTTCACTTGTTGGAAAAACTGTTGGTTCTTTGTATCCATATACTATAGATTGCCAAATTTCAAATCCATGTGCATGTATATATGTTTTAATCCTTCTTCTCTAGAATGCATACATTTTTCAATCAAATTGTGGTATTCCATTCTTATACATGTATTTTCTCTCCATGATATACCTTTCAGTGGTTAAACTGATTTTTGAAGGAACTGACTCTGATACCAATTGTCGGATCTGAGAGGGGGGGTGAATTAGTAATAGATAAATAATCCCTTTTAACCACAAAATTAAAGTGTTATATCAATGTCGAATTATCATCCAATAGTTGTAGAGTGCATAAAAAATTAAAAAATGAGAAATAATATAGATCCAAAGTACACCATTGTTTTTACGTGGAAACCCAAAGTGGGACAAAACCACAGACTGTTTCTTCTTATGTCTTTAAGAATTATATTCATTGTAAGCACCAACTTCCTTTGTTTTCCAACTGCAACTAGAAGGAGGCTCCAACCCCCTATTTTCTCAGGCTACAACCTAAAGGAAGCTCTAACTCCCCAATTCTCTGGCTACAAACTGAAGGAGGCTACAACCCCCTAGTTTCTTAGGCTACAACCTGAGGGAATCTCCAAATCCCCAATTCTCTGGATACAACTATAAGGAGGCTACAACCCCCTATGTTCTCTGGCTACAACCGAAAGGTGGATACAACAACCCTTCCTTGACCCGTCTAACCACCCTAACATAGAAGTAGAATGATGGAACCGATGTCACACTATCATTGTGAGACATGTTGTTGTAAACATGTACCAATCAACCTATACCAAACAACCTGTAACAAACTGTACCAATAACCTGTAACAACCTTTACCAATAACTTGTACCAACATGTACCATGCATCAACCTATACCTCAACATGTACAATAAAAAAATGCATCAACCATGCACTAGGCCTATACAAATAACATGTCACAATAGCCTGTTCAAACAACCTATAATCAACATGTACCATAAACAAGTGCATCAACCATACACCAGCCTTTACCATCAATGAATGCATCAACCATACACCAAATATGTACCAATCATGCATCAAATACACATAAAATGTGACTCATCAAGATGTAACAACGTCATCAAATATACACCTCATGTATGTGCCAACTCATTAACTACTTGTCTCAACCATGTACCCAACATGTAGCTAAACCAAAAGCCCTCATCAATTTCATCATCCAAATATGATTTGTAAATCTATAATAAGTCTGTTGTATATGATCACATACCTACAAACCTTCCTTAATTTTAACAATTAGAGACTATCATTTTCATCAAACTTTCCTTTGGTCTCACATGACTAAATTTGGATTAGTCAACAACCCTAACTTGAAACAATCATAAATATGTACCTATAATTAATAAAGATATAAAAATAGTACACAATTTTCTTTAGTTTATTTTTTTTAATTCCTTCAGGCTTCGTAGCTTGGAACCTCTCAGAAAAGAAGTTATAGAAAAAATGGCATACCTTGTTGAATTATGGCTTATTCTAGAGAGAGAATTTGTAGAGTGTGCCCCGCATGGAATATTTGTTTTCTAGATCTGAAAAATGGTACACAGAATACCAAAGAATGTACTCTAAGTAATACATTTGGTCTTACTTAATTGGGATTTGTTATGAATAAGTTGTGACATTTTTACCTGAAACACTTGTTTTAGACTAGTTTCAGGACTAGCCACACACCCTATTTTCCACAGTGTAACTCCAAAAATACAATGACCCACAATATGAAATTTTGATCACAGCTACTTGGATATGTTTCCTCAATGGAATCCCCATTTCACAGTCTGAATCATTCTAAAAAAACAAGTATTGTGAAAATGATGAGATGACCCGTACATAGCATACCTTAGAAAGCATCATCAAAAGAATTTATCCTCCCTTGGATTTTGGCCTTGTTTACTTTACCTTCCCTCTAAAATTTGCCTTAGATATCCTTTGATTACCTCAGTCACTTGTAGATATTCAATATTCTCAAGTGTGATTAAAATGAGAGACTCTTGCCTCTTATTTATACATTTATTTACCTTCCTCAAGGAGTTACCTTCTAACCATCTTAAACCACTTTCCTTATTTTAGAGCTAACCCACTTCTAACCACTTTTCCACTTAGTAATATCTCCATTACATTTATTCTTTAAATAATTTATTTTGTATCCACTTTGAATTATAGTACACTCATCACTTCACTTTATTATTTTCCCTATAAAATCTCTTAAACTACCTTCCTTATTTTAGGGTTAACCCACTTATAACAACGTGTCCACTTAACTTAACCACTTTCCATAATTAATCATTTCTCCATCAACTTTATTATTTAAATAATTTATTTTGTATTCTCTTTGACTTATAGTACCCTCATCACTTCACTTTATTATATAATAATTTTTTCTTTGCAAACACTTTGATTACTTTGACCTTTTGGGGCTTCTAGATGACTCATGAGTGCTCTCCAACTTCACATGGCCATAACTCTCTAACCGTGAAGAGTTATGTAACGTTCCACATACCACTGGAAATGAAATGAAATGTGATATCCATCTATAATACTCTTAAATGAAAATATAGCAAGTATTATACCATTATCCATCAAACAAACTTGGGTCCATTACCCAAACCTTTGTTCTATCAGAACTCACTACTGGACTTTCTTCAAGGGTTGACATCGATGACAACCAACCCAAATAATAAAAATATATATCATGAGAGGGAACATATTTGGGTTATATATTGGATTGATGTATGGTGCAACCAGTGAAAGGGGTGTTGGAATACTGAGAGAGGGGGGATGAATCAATATTACCCTTTTTCAATAATTAGCAATTACTTTTTATATTTTATTGATTATCACAATGAATCAACAATGAATTGTATGCAAAATAAATTATAAAAATATATATAACAACAATTACAAGTTTTATAAAGAATGTTGAAGGACATCAATCCTCTTTAGATAACGAACTCTAGGAGACACCAATCCCCTTCTTCAGGGCACCAACTCCCTCGTCTTTAGGGAACCAACCCTAGGAAGCTCCAACTACCTTTTATTTAGGGCACCAACCCTAGGAAGCTCCAACTCAGTTATGTTTTACAATTTTATTAGCAAGGATATGAATCCTTCCATGTTACTCCCTTCCACCCTCACTGTACAAGTATCTTCATCTTTCCTTCTTGGAATCTGCTTCATCTTTTGATCTTCTAATCTGGACTACAGAGACAATTTCTTCTCACCACTCTTCCTCTTTTATATAATTTTTAAGCCGGTGTGATTTATGATGCAGTGTGTCCTTTTGTTTGGACCATCACACCTCTTCATTTAAATTAACCATAATCATTGTTTTATCATTCTTACTGTGGATGATTTTCATAAACTGATCACATATATGGATCAATTTCATATTTTAACTCAATCCTAAATCTTTGCATTTATTTCAGAAACCGATTTTTGTAGAGGTGCTTCCTTCAAACCATTACATGTGACCGATAACAAAAAACCACAGGCTTATCAACTTTAGCGACGTATTATATTCTGCCTTTTAAATATCTTACCATGTGACCAATGGCAGTATCCAGACGTTAGTCCAAACAAACTCTTGAGAACTTATTAGAATCAATGGTCATGATTTAATCTCATGATGAGATGGATGAAAATCCGGACTTTGGGACTTTCAACATGTGTTGGCAGCCCAACAATTTTTTAACATTTTATATCAATTAAATGATCCATGTAGCTGCCTAACTCGGGTCATAAAAAATTTTGTTCTTCATAAGAAATTTTCGAAATGACAATTGTAATTTTTGGTTTTCCCTATTGTTTTTTTCATGCTTCATTCAAGACTGAAATCATGAAAACGAAGCATTAAAACTTACGAATGCGTTACCATTCTATTTGAAAATTTTATGAAAGGAAAAATGTCTCTACAATTTATTAATGAAGCTTTCTTCCTTGCTATGAATACTATTCTCTTTGTTTTGATTTCTTGAATGTCAAGCCTGCTTATGGATTGTTAATCATATCAACAAAGGACCTTTTGATTTGAGCATTGATATGATTTTAGTGTGGTCCTTGGTCATATGTTCCCTCGTCTCTAGGCTTTGATTTACAAGTTTCACTCTCCCAAACTTTACGACCAAACCCACTTTGTTGCGCACTCATTTTATTATTAATTCTCTAGTCATGGCCTGTACTACATGAGAGGTGGCAATACGATTACAGTCAACCCATCATTTTGAGGCTTGGTCTTGGGCTTTGCAACACCCCTCGCATTCATTGTCTATCTTTTCATTATGAAATTTCTCCTCATACACCTTAGACTATTGATGGTTTTCGGGCTCAGGGTATAGCTCTGGTCTGCTCTTACAAACCCTCATACGCATTGTGTTTGGGTGATTGCATGTTGATTCACCATGGCCCCTGTTGTTAGAGTCAAACCTAATGACACTCATACCTTGCTCCTATGCGATGATTCCAGGGAGGATCTTGAGGGTAATGGTTGGCTTGTTTTCCTTAAAAAATTCCAGGGTTTCAACCTATAGACTGCTTAGGAATTTTCTCTCTCATTCGATGGATGTAGAGCTAAGGTGGGGGACATTCAACTCAAATTCACAGAGGACATTGTAATCCAAGCTACAGGACTTCCTACGAGCAGTCAAAGGTGGTTCAAGAATGATAATATAGAAGAGGTTCCTTGAAGTCATTTCTTTACATCTCGAAAAATCAAAGGATGTGACAAAGGTATGCCAATATCCTTACTGAAAGCTCGATGGGATGGTCTGCTTGCAGTGTTGAAACAATTTTTCACTTGTGAAGGCTGTTTCGGTTTTGTGTTTCTTTATCATCTGCGTCTACTCAAGAATTTCATAGGGTTTCCTTTAAAATGCCTTATTATCTATGGAGGAGCCTTTACAAAATGGCTAAAAGGTATAAAAATCAACGTTTAGATACGAGCCTTTTCCAACACGGTTTAATAAAAATTACACTTGCACATCAATTGAAGTTGCAGAACGATAATTGGGATTCATTTTTAACCAGAAACGGTTTCACTAACCCCAATGTTGAAGAGGTCGACAAGCCTGTGATTGAAGAAACCTTAGTCTACCCTACAACGCCCCTCTCACCTACCAAGTCCTGTGTTACGGCTAGCTACAACAAGCCCTTACCTGACACAAAGGTTATTGAGCAGGCCCATGAACAAGCTACACAGCCTAATGACTCTGTCAAAAATTCAGACAAACCTACAGGCAAGACTCCATCATACTTCAACTTTTCCAATGAATTCTCAATGGTTCGGAAACAAAATGGTACATCAAGTCACCTTGAGATTTCTTCAATGACTTTAACACCCTAGCCATGGAATTTCTGAGACATTACCAATTACCATTTCGATACAAGACATGAACCAAAATTTTGAGTTCTTTCAAGTAATCCTCGTCCTCTCATATTTCCGATCACATCCATGAGTCGAGGAGGAGAAGACATTTAATCCAAGTTCCTCTTCCTGATCAACTATTAGATGAGTGGCTTACCAAATCACTTATTGGACCCATTTCTCATGATGTCTCCATGGGTGGTGTTGTCACTGAAGAGCAGGCGATTAGTCGTTCTCAATATATCGATCTCGTTTATTCACAAAAAAGAACACTTTACAATTTGATCCCTGATGCTCCTCATTCTTCCACAAACCCTACCCCAAAAACTTGAGGATCATATCATGTTGTTGATGGTGTGATTGGTACCTTCCACATTGAGACCCAAGTTTTCCCGCTAGTCACATCAGTCCCAAATGTAATAATTCCAATGCACAAAGTACTCCTACTCCTACTCATGCCACCGATAATAGTACTAAAGTTAATTATATTCAATTCGTGCCTTATAGGAAAAATCCAAATAAAAAGAAAGGAAAGGATAATAATAAGGAGGACAAGAATAATAATCCATAATCTGATAAATCCAAAGCACAAACCGCTGATGAGAAAGACAAATGTAAGCCTCACTACCCCTACCTTATCTGTGGTGATGACGATTACAAAGAAGATGTTCTGAGGTTACTAAGTTCCCCCAAGGAACTGGGAACTAGTCATTCATGACCAAGCTACCCATTATACTTCATCATATGTCCTTATGTGTACTGCTGACTCTAAAAAGAATGAAATTGTAGTCGTAACTCGAGCCAAGGATTACTCTTAGTTAAAATAAAAACTTGATGATATACCACCTTCGTTGGTTCAACCTTCACTCCCAACTTCACCTCCCAATGGTCCTCTTCATCTCAAAAGACTGAGTCTCAATACAGTTCTTCGCCCTCCTCCCAAGGGAATTGTTCGAAAGTCTGTATTTAACCCTTACACTCGTGCTACACAAAACTACAACATTTTAGAATATCTTTCGCAAGCACCCTCTGGGATGTCATCTCTCAAAGTGCTTCAAAGTTTCCCAGCACAACGAAAGATGTTGCTAAAGGCCATTGCTGGAATAGATCCCATGGATTCTAATGTCATAATTTTTGACTTGGAAGATCACATTCCAAGGCCTCCTCCTCAATTAGCATTCTGAATCCAAATTTTTCTTGAAAACAAGAACATTTGTAGAACTTTTATTGATGAAGGAGCCTCGACTTGCATCATGTCCATCACTTGTTGGAAAACCATTGGCTCTCCTACCCTCATCAGTGTTGAAATAATTCAACTACAAAGTGTATTTTGGTTATTATTTGATATATTATTCATTAGATCAATCCCCATTGTGGATTGATCATGTCCGCTATTGTAAAAGACCAAATCCCCTTTTACAGATTGGTCATATTGTAATTGTAATAGGAAAAAGAATAAGTCGGCCCCAAAATATATCAAAGAGGGCTCATAATATAATAAAGGTGGTTATAACCACCTAGAAGAAGAAGTCGACCCTGCTAGTGAAAATACACTTTCACACGTGCCATATTTGTAAAAATAAGGAGGCTAGCACCTCACTTATATACACACTCACTTGTTCATTAAGAGACAAGTTTCGGAGTTGTAGTTGGAGAAGAGAGAGAGAGAGGCGCATCTTTGGGAGAGGACTTTTTGTATTTGTTTGAGCTATCTCTTAGCATTTTATTGGTTATCTATAATAAGGAAGTTTTGCTGGGTTTTCTTCCTCAAGAGGGTTCCCAGGATAAATGATGTGTCTCTTGTGATTGTATATTTCTCAGTGATTCTATATTATGCTATTGTTATCTATTAAAATGAAAAGAACTATAACAATGGCTTAAACATTAACATGGTATCAGAGCCAAGATGAAGAGAGCATCTTTCACAAGAGAAAAGTGAAAAATGTCACAGTTGTTGTACATGCAAATTAGGGATTTTTGTTATTGAGGTATTTGATCCCTAAAACAATATAGAAATGTGTGCCCTCCCTCAAGGATCATTTTGGCACCTTCAGTACAAATTTTCAGTGGCTATATCTCCCGGAAAGTGAAACCCTAGTTTAACAAAGTACGAGAAGTACCAGAAAACTAGAGTACTAGAAGTACGAGAAGTACCAGAGTACCAGAGGTACAAAAAAATGAGAAGGACCAGTCCAAAAATACACAGATCAAGTTTGGAGGGGTAAAAGTTCGATTTTCTCGGATCCAAGAACACGAGGCTACTCGTCTCTGCCAAGTGCACCTCCTGGTAAGTTTAGAATTTGATTTTGAACACTTTCATTTTTTGGACATTTTTCCTAACTTGAGGTAAAAGATGTCTGCAAGGGTTAAGCTTGTTGACAAGATAGAAGGTGTGGAAAAATTTTGTGCCCAAAAGTATAGGATTGGCCTCATTCTTGAAGAGAATGAATTAGCAATATTCATCAAAAAAGAAGTGGTGAAGCCTGATGATGCTACATGAAAAAAAAAGCACCAAAAGGACACAATCAGGGCCAAAAGAATCATTGCAAATTCAGTCAAATATCACCTGATTCCCTATGTTTCATCAAAAAAGACTCCGAAAGAAATGTTTGATTCCATAAATAGACTATATGAAAGAAAGAATATAAATTGGAAGATGAATCTTAGAACTCATCTCAAGAATACATTAATGCAGAAGGGAGAATCAATCCAAGAATATTTCTCTAGAATATCCCAATTCAAAGAACAACTAGAAGCAATCAGAGATACTATAGACGAAGATGAACTTATAATGATGACCCTAAATGAGCTCACAAGACCTTGGGATGCATTCATACAAATGATTTGTGCCAGAATGAAGAAACTAATGTTTAATGGTCTATGGGAAGAATGCCTTCAAGAAGAGACAAGAGTAGCTAACCGTGAAGCATTACTAGCAAGAGATGATGATCAAGCCCTAGATACTCACACCAAAAGAGAAAGGAAGAATTCCTACATCCAAAAAGAGACTTATAAAGAGTCTCAACCCCCAAAAAAACTCAATGATAAAGAATCTCATCCAAGGAGATTTCAGAAGAAAGGACAATGAAAGGAAAGAGATTACTCATTTGTACAATGCTACCATTGTGACAAGATGGGACACAATGTGATTTTTTTTCCAGCTAGACAAGAAGAGTACAAGAGGAAACATAAGAGGCACCATGCCCATGCAGTTGAAGATGAAGAGCCACCCGCAAAGATGATAAGAGAATAGATCAAAAACTATGTCTTAATTTCATCCCACTCAGGATCGGTAACACATGGAGAGGACACTTCTACTCTCCTATTCCAAATTGACAATGATGAAGAAATCTATGTAAAATCCTTCGAAGAGGAGAAAATATTTCCCTATACTATACTTTCCCAAGATATTCTCAAGAGAACAAAGTGGTTTCTCCAAGAGTATATGCACAACACAACATTACAATGAAATTATTCTATTTTTGCATACCATGGCCATCTATTTATAGAATTATAACAAGGAATTTGATAAATTTATTCAAGTTTGAATGGGATTACCCTTTGGGATACATCCCATCTTTTGAGTCATCACAAAGCGATATTTTGGGTCGATCTTGGGGTCATGTCTTGAATTACATCATGTTGGAAGTCATTGAGGCTCGAACAAATTCATAAAGGTGTCATTTCTTCATCCATGTGGGTTTCTTCATGGACATTCATGCAAACCATTCATTGTGCACGTTTGGAGTTGTTCTAGCTTCCGCAAATGTGTGCACGTTGGCTTTGTTGGAAGTACCAACAACTTTATGGGTTTTTTGTATAGTTTTGGTCATCTTGCTAGAGTTGATTCTGTAAATATTAGGAGTATGTTGTATGTGTGTTTGTTGTTTCTTCATCCATTATCTATATTGCTATAAACATTTTTTTGTGATAAGATACATATATATCATGATTTTGGAAGCATGATGAAGTCCTCTCTGAAGGAAAACACAGATATAAGATACAATAAGGTTTGGAGAAGAAATAAAGAAAAAACAAATAGGTGAATGAAGAAATCACAGAGATCATACTCACAGGATTTACAGAGATGGAAAGTCATGATGAAACTACAGGCCAATAGGAAGATGTTATAATTTAGGATGATGAACCTCTAGCATAGAAGCTTCATATATTGTTCTAATAAATTTGGATTGGAGACTCCTAGTAATGTGAATATTGAAGTGGTGGAGTCTAAGCCGCAAGATGTTTAGAATGCACAGAAGGTGTCTCAACAACATGAATGGAGTGGTGTTAAGCCCTAATATTCGCTCATTACCACTTAATTGGGGCATATTATATTAGTAATGTTATTTTATTTATGTCGGCTTTAGTTCATTAGTGGTAATTTAGATTAGTAATGTTATTTTATTTATGTCGGATTTAGGCCATTAAACCTCCTAGTCTCCTATATATACCAAGGAGACATTTTCATTTTGAATCATCTTGGACTTGAACATTTAAGTGGGGTAAAAGGAGGTTTCCCCCTCAAAGAGGCTTATTATCTGAAATTATCTCTTTTTCAAGGCGTTGAGTACTTTTCATAAGGTTTTTCTATGCTATATTGATGTTGGGTTCTTAACATATGGTATCAGAGCTCAAGGTCTTGGGGTTTCGCTGCTACATCTGAGACACCATGGAATTTTCTCTATAACTCTTTTTCTACAAAGTTTCAGAAGGAGAGGCTTGGTGGGTATTTAGAAGACATATCAAGCTATGGTGGGTTAAAAATTCAACTCCTGAGGCCTTATACATTCCGAGATACAGCTTGTACAAGATCGGGTTCTGGAATCATCCTAAAATGAGTCATTGTGGAATTTTCGCTATATAACCTTTTCTGTGACGTTTCATACCCTGAACTCTGGAGGCCATTTACATAAATTATAATTCTAGTTGGGGTAAAAATTTCATCTTCTGTGTCATCTTAAATTTGTAGATACACCCTGTGTAAGATAGGGTATTTGACTAGTCCTATTGACTAGTCTCAAAAATGTGTTCCGGGTAAAACAATCATAAATTCTTCATAGAGTATCCAAATTACGTGGGACTAGTTGCATTGGATCTTGGACAGTCTGTAGTATTTTGGGTGCGAGTTTCATAATTTTATATCAATTATTTTGTGCGGGGCATACTATACAAGTGAGATCTCCTAGAAAGGCCAAAAATCGGCAAGTTGTGGGGAAGTTACTGTAAATTCCACTTGGCACATCCAATTTTGATCAGACCTGTGGAATTACAGAGAAGACATATTAGAGAAATACATAAAGGAAAGTTTCATACCCAGAAGGGATGAAACTTGGGATATACAATAGAAGAAATATTGTCTAGCAGAACCACCTCAAAATCAAGGTTCAAAAGTGATACTCGGCCAACATGCCACCCAAAAAGGGAAATTCTATGCCAAATAAGCCTCCATAAAATCCTACTTTGACTCTTGATGAAGGTGAAGAAATGCGTAGGGACATAAATGAACTACAAAATAAGATGGATTCAATGGAAGCTAAGCTGGATATTAAGATGGATTCAATGGAAGATAAGTTGATGGATTCAATGGAAGCTAAGTTGGATACTAAGATAGATGGTTTAAAAGGGGAGATCATGGAAGTATTGAAAAATTTTGTAACAGAGAAGACACCTGAAAGTGAAAATGCATCCCATGAAATTCATGATGTGGACACAAGGAAGGTGAATCAAGAATGCAGAAACTCCAGCTTTGGTTTGAAGACCAACCATGTTCCTAAGATTGACATGAGGAAGTTTGATGGAAAGGACCCAGTCACATGGATACTTCAGATGGAGCAATTCTTTGATCTCCATAATGTGCCACATACACAAACGGTACGAATTGCTTCTTTATATTTAGAACCTAATCAATTTGTTTGGTATCGATGGCTTTGTTGTCGCAAATCACTCGTCACTTGGACAATGTTCCCGGAAGAAATGATATCACACTATGAGGATACAAGGAGCAATACCTTCTTTAGCCAATTGATAAATCTCAAGCAAAAGGGTTCAGTTACCGAGCACATTGAGAATTTCCAAAGATTGAATATAAAGGTAACCGATATTCCAGAT
>ML778688.1:451865-475621 GCA_009831015.1 Picea engelmannii | reverse complement strand
GATTTTGCAAGATGCTCCCTCAAAAAGTACCTTATATCCTTTTTCAATGAGTTGTCCTACACTTAACAAGTTATGTTTCAAGTCTGGAACATGATAGACATTACATATGTCTTTCTTTACATTCTGTTTAGTAAGAATAGGAAGAACTCCTTTTCCTTGAACTTTGACTAAATGATCATTTCCAAGTGTAATATCAGATGAGATTGAAGAATGAAGGCATGAAAGTAATTCTTTGTTACCTGTCATGTGATTGCTGCATCCACTGTCCAGCAACCAGAGATCTTTAGGTTGTTGTTCAGTTTTGTGGCATGAGAGAAACATACCTCTTGAGGTGTCTCCCATATGATTTGACACATGTGCTATGCCTGCTTCTTCCTACATTCATATTCATAGTGCCCATACTTTTTGCAATAATAGCATTGTATGCTAGTTTTGTCATTAGACCTTCTCCCTCTGCCTCTTTAAGGCTGGAAATTCTGATGTTGATATTGTGGCTGATGTCTTTGACCTTGGAAATTCTGATTTGGATATTGTTGTCCATTCCCTCCATTGGTATGAGGGTTACCTTGATTGTTCCCTCTTCCTTGGTGACCTCTGCTTCTTCCTTTGCCTCTCTCTCTGCTGAAGGAGAATTGAGTTTTGAAGGCATTTGAGATTGACTCATCTATGAGATGCAGTCTTGTCTCATGTGTCACCAGAGAACCAATTAGTTCATCTGTGGAGAATCTTGACAGATCCTTGGATTCAAGGATGGCTGTTACAACCATTTCAAATTTCTTGGGTAAACTTCTGAGGATTTTCTCAACAATTCATTGATCAGTGATGGTTTCACCAATCAGTCTGATCTCGTTCACGATTCCCATGACTCTGGTCATGAACTGATCTACAGTTTTGGACTCTGTCATCCTTAGAGTCTCGAATTGTGTCCACAAGGTCTTCAGTCTAACTGTTTTGACCCTGTCATTTCCTTGGTAGGAAGATTTGAGGATGTCTCAGGCCTGTTTGGAAGTACCAACGCCTATGATTTTCGAAAAAATCGAATCATCCAAAGAGTTCTGAATTCTCTGCGCATTTGTCATGGCAGTGATTCTCTGAGCAATTCTCTACGCATTTGTCATGGCAGTGAGGGCAGCTGGATCTGGTTCCACATATCCAAGATCCACTGGTTCCCAGCACTCTTGTGCTTGCAAGAACGACCTCATTCGAAGAGACCAAAGTTCGTAATTCTTACCAAGAAGAATCAGACCCTAAGTTGGGCCTAGATTGCTTGACGACGCCATGATTTTTGAATTAAATTTTTTTTTGCAGAAGTACAGAGGAAAATTTGATATTTACCTCCGATTGGTGAAACGTCGATTTGCCAATGGCTGATGGGAGCTTATCGGGCTTGAATTGGCCCTTGGTATCCTTGTAATGTGACCACGCGCCTTACTTTTAAAGCGCTACGGGATTTTCCCATTTCTTTCTCTTTCAAATCGCTGAAATGTGAAAAAAAAATTGCCTTTAGACAATTCAACGGTCTAGATCTTGTGTGATCTGACGGCCCAGATCTTATCGGGATATCGCGAGTCGATATTTCATGAGTTCTGATGTCGATTTTTTCTAACTCCTTGATTCTCCGATCTTCGATTTACCGATGGCGCTATCCTTTCGGGACTTTTTGCAATCGCTTTGATCGCCTCCATGTGTCCTAAAAGATGGACTGTCCTGATTTCTCCTCGGGATATCACGATTTGATATGTCCCAGACTACTCGTCTCCTGAATCCGCGATTTTCCGAATCCCGTAAAGCCGATGAACTCTCTTATCGGGATTTTTTCGAAAGCGTCGATCTCTGCCACGCGTCCTCAACAGATGGACGACTCAGATCTGCATTGGGGATTTCACTGTGGAGATTCCCAATCCCACGATTTTGATGAGATGACGTCAGCTGGGCCCCACGACGGAGTTTACCTCCTATTGGGATTTCAGAATTCAGAGTTTTGAAGTGCTCGTGTTTCTTTTCCTCAAGATTCGTGAAACGTCGAATCCCGATATGCCGATGGGATTTTCCTTTTCGGGACTTTTCCCGAGCCTTCGTATTTACGCTACGCATCCTTGAAAGATGGACAGTCCTGATTCATCCTCGGGATCTTGCGACTTGCGATGCTCCAAATTTCTGTCAACGTGAAACTGCGATTGCCGAAACGTCGATGGTTTCCTTGATGTTCGCCACATGTCTGGTCAAATGGACGGTTGAGATCTGATCGTGATTTCACGAGTAGCGATGCCAAATTTCTTTGACAACTTGAAACCCCGAATTCCGATGTGATGATGCATTGATCTACTGCCACCTGTCCTCTGAGATGGATGGCCCACAAGTCTTCTCAGGATATCGCGATATCACGTATCAGAGTTTTTGGAGTGCAATTTCCTTTCTGCGTCCAACTCCCGATTACCAATTTTGCGATGGAATAGGATCTCGCCATGTGTCTCTTGATGGACGGTCAATATGACGTAGAGACTTCACAAGTCAAAAAATTCTTCGATACGCTCCAAACGACTAACCGTCGTGCACCTTCTTGCTGATCTAACGGCTGTCGGTCCTTTGCGCAAGATCTGATGGCTGAAATGCTTTCGCCTTTTTCGTGCTTTCTTCTTCCCTTCTTAAATGGTTTCCCGCTTCGGATCCATTCGCAAGGTGAATCTTACGGCCTCAGTAGTTGTTCCTTGCACCTGAGATGCATTCTTTACACCTGTGGAAGAAAGATTCGTGAATCTTTCAAAGATTTGAAAGAATTTCATGATTTCTTCGTTATTTGCTACAATCTTTGACAGATTTGAGCGATTTCCAAGAATCTTTAAACGATTCTTCCTTCTGCATAAATATTTAACGAATTTAAGCGAAATCTTCAAGTTCTTTAAACATTCTTTTGTTCTGCAGCTCTTCTGCGTCAATCTTTGATGATTCTTGAAAAATTACAAGAATCTTTACTGTTTCTTCTTCTGTGTTCTCTTCATCCAGGATCTTTCGAGCGTTGTACACTCTGCTTCCTCCGCAAGCCTCTTACGACGATCTTTTGAGAGTATTGCAGATAGCTCTCCAAGCCTTGTGAAAAGTCTGTTTCACATGCTCTCAATATCCGTGAAGCTCTGTACTATGAGGATTGTGATGCTCTCCGAACTATGTGAAGAGGCTTACTGTCGAAGCTCTGATACCATGATAAATTGTGAAGCAAAGATAAATGCAGAGAGAATAATAGAATAGTATATTGAAATGTATGAAGAAGTACTGAACCCTATTACAATACAAGATGGTTGAGCTAAATATGCTCAAGCAAGACAAAAATATAAAGTACAACTGGCAGTGTAAAGTCAGACTCTTGAGGTTACATTTTAAGAGTATGCTCTATTTTCATCATTTCCTCCCAGCATGATTGACCTCTTGAACCTATTTCATCACTAACAAACATTCTTGGGATCTTATAGGAAGGGAACAGACTACAGAAGTTTTCACTTATCTTCGCCACACCTTGCGGCATTTTGGAATAGCACCCTATACTTTAAATGCTTTCCTAGTTTTAAAACATGACCTTTCCCAACATGGAATATGATAGGCACAAAATTGTGCATATAAGGCCTTGCTCCTTTTTCTAGAGATGAGAACATAGAAGTAAAAAAGAAAATCTCTTGTCTACCGTAATGTCTTCACATCTCGCAACTAATGACATCATATATTCAGCGATATCATCACCTAACCCTAGCCTATGAAAGGAAAGATGGATAATTCATTAATTAAGTAATGTCATGATGGGAATATACCCACTTTGATATGATAGAAAAAACATAGAGGTTCAGGATGGTGATTGGATCATAACCCAGGACAACATTATCTCTTGAATTAGCTAGCATGCTTTAAAACCTCTTTGATAAATCAATAATGATTTCTTTGAATGACGTGTTCTACAAGATCGATGCATCAAAATGTTATTAATGAGAGAAATTTACAAGATCAATGCATCGAAATGCTATTTTGGAGTGATAGTGACAACACTTAATGTTCATCATGTAGTTGAGTAGATGTTGTGTAAGTACCTCAACATTGCTAGATTTGGGCATGTTAGAAAGAAAATTAGATGTTTTTAGTGAATCATCTAGAGCTTCTTAGGAATCCATCATTGCCAATAGGTGTGTATCTATAAAGACAATGATTCTTTGAATGATGATACCAAGGATAGTGATATCCATATACTTTAAACTGTGGTTGTCACTATTTAACAACTTAGATGGTACTTTAAAAATGGTTTACAAGTAGCTTGGGACTTCGTTAAAGACTTGTTATTATACATATACATTGATATAAAATACCATGCACAATGAATATACTACCTAATATAAGAGACATAGTAGCTTGGATTTCATCATCAAAATAGATGCTCATGAAGAGTACAATAGGATTGAGTGAGGAGAACAACTTGAAACTACTATGGTACCACTTTCTAAGAATGGAATGAGACTTTAAGTGGGTTTTTCCAGGTACTAGAGAGTAGGAAGTGAAGTAGGTGATGGATTTATTAAGAGAGGATCATGATTTTTAGAGGCCACCAAATCTACACATAAAGTGGGGGCCTAAGGGCCAATGCACATGATGGGTGAAAGTGTAGGGGGGAACAAGAAACAAAGTTACGCATAGAGGGAATGGATACGACATATATACCTCATAAATGTGAAGAGAGGGAATTGTCATGAAACAAAGTTACACATAGAGGGAATGGGTAACATATATCTAACTCATAAATGTGAAGAGAATGTGAAAAATCATAAATTTCTATAGGTTTGAGTTGTGGGAGAGGTTAAGGAAGCAAGAAGGGATTAATAGTTATTAAAACTTGTTGGATTACTGAGAGGGGGGGTGGGCGTGAATCAGAAATAGAGAAATAATCCTTTTTAACCACACAATGCAAGTGTTATATCAATGTAGCAGAATGTTTTTTCTAATATGTATTTAAAAATTACATTCATTGGAAGCACCAACATCCTTTGTTTTATAGATATAACTGGAAGGAGGCTCAAACCTCCTAGATTCTCAAGATACAACTTCAAGGAAGCTCTAACTCCCCAATATCCAACTCACCAATTCTCTAGCTACAACCAGGAGTAGGATACAAGCCCCTATGTTCTCCGACTAAAACCAAAAGGTGGCTACAACCACATGTCCTTTCCCCATCCAACTGCCCCGACGTAGAAGTAGAATGATATAACCATTACCACACTATCACTGTGAGATATACTGTTGTAAACATGTATAAATCAACATGCACCAAACAACCTGTAAGTACCAATAACCTGTGCCAACGTGAACCATACATCAACCTGTACCTCAACTTGTACCATAAACAAATGCATCATCCCTCCAGCAAACATGTACAAATAACCTGCCACAATAACCTGTCCAAACAAGCTGTAATCAACACGTACCATAAACAAGTGTATCAACCATGCACCAACTTGTAACTCAACCTTTAAAATCAACTAGTGCATCAACCATACACCAAATATGTACCAATAATGCATCAAATACACATAAAATATGAATAATCAAGATGTACCAACATCATCAACTATACACCTCATGTATGTTCCAACTCATCAACTACTTGTCTCAACCATGTAACCAACATGTACCTCAACCAAAATCCCTCATCAATTTCATCATTCAAATCTGATTTGTAACTTTGTAATAGACCCGGTGTATATGATTGCATACCTGCAAACCTTCCTTAATTTCAACAACAAGAGACTAGCATTTTCATCAAACTTTACTTTAGTCTCACATGACTAATTTTTCATTAGTCAACAACCTTAACTTGAAATAATCATAATGATGTACCTGTAATGAATAAAGATCTGAAAATAGTTCTCAATGTTCTTCAATGTATTTCATGCAATTCCTCCATGTCTCACTACTTGGAACCTCTCAGAAAATGAGTTATAGCAAAAATGACATACCTTGTTTAATTCTGGCTTATTCTAGAGAGCGAACTTGTAGAGCGTGCCACACCCGAAATATTTGGTGTATGGATATAAAAATTGTACATAGAATACCAAAGACTATACTCTAACCAATACATTTGGTCTTACTAAATTTGAATATGTTATGAATAAGTTATGAAGTTTTTACCCGAAACACACGTTTTAGACTAGTTTCATGACTAGCCACAAACCATATTTTCGACTGAGTGTAACTCCAAAAATACAATGACCCAAAAGCTAGAATTTTTATCGCAACTACTTGGATATGTTTCCTCAATGACCTCCCAATTTCGCAGTCTGGAAAAAAATTAATTGCGAAAATGGTGAGATGACGTGTAAATAACATACCTTACAAAACATCATCAAAATAATTTATCCTCCCTTGAATTTTGGCCTTCTTTATTTCACCTTCCCTCTGAAATTCACCTTAGATATCCTTTGGTTACCTCAGTCACTTGTATATATTCAATATGGTCAAGTGTGATTAAAATGAGAGACCCTTGTCTCTTATTTATACTTTTATGTAGCTTCATCAAGGGGTTACCTTCTAACCATCTTAAACCATTTCCCTTATTTTAGAGCTAACCCACTTCTAACCACTTGTATACTTAGTAATTTCTCCATTAACTTTATTCTTTAAAAAAATTATTTTTTATCTAGTTTGACTTATAGTACACTCATCACTTCACTTTATTATTTACCTTCTAAAATCTCTTAAACCACTTTCCTTATTTCAGGGCTGACCCACTTATAACCACTTGTCCACTTAACTTAACCACTTTCCATAATTAGTAAGTTCTCCATTATATTTATTATTTAAATAAAAAAAATTGCATCCTCTTTGACTTATAGTACACTCATACATTCACTTTATTATTTAGATAATTTATTCTTTGCAAACACTTTGACTACTTTGACCTTTTGGGGCTTCTAGATGACTCATGAGGGTTCTCCAACTTCACATGGCCATAAATATTTAACCGTGAGGAGTTATGCAACGTTCCACATACCACCAAAAATGGCATGAAATGTATTATCCATAAAGAATAGTAATACCTTTAAATCTATCAAAACTCATATCGTTATCCATAAAACAAACTTGGCTCCATTACCTAAACCATTGTGCTACCATAATTCACTACCAAACTTTCTTCAAGGGTTGACATCAATGAAAACCAACCCAAATAATCAACAATATCCCCCTTTAGCATTGATTAAAACAATCTGATGCAATACTTAAGTCATATCACTCATGCTCCCCATGTGACCATCGCTCCTCCTATAACCATGCCTATGTGATCTTTCTCCAATAATTTACCTTTTCATCTGATAAATCTCTCGCCTTTGTTATCAATGACAAATGTATCTTTCCATACGGGGTTTCTCACCCTGATTGAACTCTTCTTTAAACTAATATCCCAACCTGAACTGTCCTCTTTATTGTGCTTCCTAATGTAAATATAAGACATATAAGATAAGAATTCAAAAGCATTCATTTTGGAGTATAAATTATTCTGAGTATCTGGCGAAGATACTCAAAGGCTTCCCTTGGAAGTGATTTTGTAAATATTTCTTCCACTTGTTATTTTGTGCCCACATATTCAAATCTGATGTTGTTCTCTGCAACTTGTTCCCGTACAAATTGAAACTTGATTGGAATGTGCTTTGTATTGGAGTGCATCACTGGGTTCTTTGAGATACCGATGGCTCTCGTATTATCACAATAGATTGGAATGAGCACATCATTCTCAACCTGTATATATGTCAATGTTTGTTTCATACATAGAACCTGAGTACAACATCTTGTTACTGCAATATACATTGATTCGGTTGTAGATAAAGATAATGTTGATTATTTATTTCTTAGACGAGATACTAAACAGTCACCCAAGTAGAACGTTGCTCCACTCATGCTTCTTCGATCATCAATGCAACCATCCCAATCTACATCTGTGTAGGAAATAAGTGATACATCATTTCCTTTTGGATACCATAATCCAAACTCCTATGTTCCTTTGAGATATCTGAAAATGTTCTTCACTCCTAATACATGTGATTTCTTTGGTGCTGCTCGAAATCATGTCACCTGTCCAACTGCCTGCATTACATCTAGTTTGGATGTTTTCACATATAGTAAGCTACCAATCATTGACTTGTATTTCCTTCAGTCTGTAGACTTTGAATCATCATATTTTCTCAACTTGCAACTGGTTTGCATATGAGTGGTAACTGGTTTTTCATATTCCATTCTGAACCCCTTTATCATTTCTCTGATATACTTAGTTTGAGAAATAAAAATTCCTTGGTTACTTTGATGCATTTGAAGACCTAGAAAGAATGATAATTCTCCATGTAATGACATTTCAAATTCATTATGCATATCCTTTGAAAATTTCTTGATGTAATGGTTGATGTCTGCACTTCTGTTTTTGAACCCTACATGTTGTAGATATTTATCCAGTCTAGAGTACCATACTCTAGGAACCAATTGTTCAATTTAGACCTTTTATTCAAGTTCCCCATTCAGAAAAGATGATTTCACATCCATATGTATCCATACTTTTCAAGAATTTGTTACACAATTGTCCATAATTTTGACTCATATGTCACTGTACTATCATGAAATATTTTACTTCTGCTAATAGAATGCAATGAATCTGTCTACTCAAATTCATCAAGATGCTCAAAGGATGGTTCTCTAGTCTGTCTCAGTTACCACGTATACTCCCCCTATCTATTATTCATATTATATCAGAGTCTCTAACACTAATGGCTCAGAACAATTCCTACTTTGAAGTGTATTCATCATCATCTTCATTAGTAGATGCATCATCTCTCTGATCTCTCACTTCTTTCTTTCTGTGTGTGGATTCATCTTTCACTATAGTGCTTGAAAGTAAAATATCTTGAACATGTTCCTTATTTACCTGTCCTTATTTTCTTTCAAATATTTTACAAATCTTTTTGTATCTGACATCTTTCATTTTCTCTGTATAATTTTCTTCATCTCATTTTATTTCCAATCTTGCGATCACTGCACCCTGGTCATTGTTAACCTATTCTTCATGTTTTGAGCAACCACTGTCAACATACCAACCACGCTTATTCTTCTTATCTTGTAGAGCAAGTGTGAATTCTTCATTTCTATAATGATTCTCCTTTCTTATCCATCTTCTCTTTTGAGGCTCTTGTCTGTGAATTTTTTTGTTCTGTTGTGGTTCTCTATGAGGGACTGTCATTCTACAATCTTTGGCCATGTGTCCAAAGTTATTTCACTTGTATCATTCCACTTCAGTGCTCAATGATTCAAACCTATTGTATCTTCTTCTCTGTTTTTCACTAGTCCTTCTTGGTAACCATTTTGTGTATGAATTTCAAATTTGTTTATGTTCCTGCTATTAGCTCTGCAATTTACAACTTTATGTCCAAAATTATCGCATGCATAACATAAACCCAAAAAGATAGTTTGATACCTAGGAGTTGAAGATCCTCTGAAAGGATTTACTCTTATGAATCCTTATTATTCATGAGGCCTATTTGTTTCTATCGGTCGTTCATTCTAAAATCTGAATCTTCTCAGTGGAAGAGTGTCCATGTAATCTTCCATGTAGGTATTTCTATCCCCTTTGATTGTTTCTACATAACGTTTTTGATATGTTTCATGTTATGTTGCTTTGGAGATTGATCCATTTTTTGTCTGATTGTATCCAAGTCTGGCTTTCTCATGACTAGACCATTGACTATTGATAATTCCATCCAAAGTTTTTGAGTTTCTCTATATATTTTTCTTTTGAACATCCTTTCTCAATGTGACAATCCTTGCTTCCAAATTTGCAATGATCATGTCTCTTTATTTTAACTGTTCTTTGACTTCTTCTTCAATTCTTTTATATTTTTCTATTTGAACCTTCAATTATGTGATGATCTTCTCTAGTTCTTGAATGTCTTCCTTCTTGACTAGTTCTTCTTGTAGCATCTTTTTTTTCCTCTTTTCTCTTCTTACAGCTTCTATGGTAGTCAACAATTCTTCTCGGTAGTCAACTTTTGCCTCTTCATATTCTTCTTCGATGTATTGTTTATCATATTCTTCTACTTCCATGAATAGATCTAATTATGTCTCGCTATAACCGACTTCATCTTCATTTGTTGAGGAGATGTCTTGTTTGGTGCTTAAACTTTTCTTGAAAACTTTCTTTGTGATTCCTTTACCTTTATATGTTTGTTTTCTATTTGAGTAATCTTCTTGATTCCCCTTATTTTTCTTATGAGGAAATTTGTTAGCAAAATGACCAATACAATCAGAATTAAAACAAATCAAGGGAAGCATATCTTTATATCTGTTGTTGGTTCCCTTGCTCAATATCTTGGCAAGATTGGTCATTTCTTCATAATCTTCCGAGATGACACTGTTGTTGCTATGTTCTTTTTATTTTTTCTTTCCCCTTTGCTTTGACCTTTTGGATGATTTCAAAGCTTCTTCTTTTATATTTGGATTATCCTGTTCATTTCTCATTTCATATGTTGTGAAGATTCCATGTAGTTCATCCATGATTATTGAGTGTAGATCTGTGCTCTCTTCTAGTGCTGATATATTATGATCAAATCTCATAAGAAGAGATCTTAGTACCTTTTGAACAATTACAGATTATTTAATTTCTTCTCCCAATCCTATGATTTCATTTACTGCTTCATCGAGTTGTAATAAGTAAGATGCAATATTATCATCTTCCTTCATCTTTAGTTGTTCAAACTAACCTCTGTAAGTTTGAAGATTTGTTGCTTTGGCATTTGAAACTCCTTCATAAATATTTTGAATTTTGTCCCAAATATATTTAGTGGATTTACAATGCATAACTTTGGTTTATATTGATTCACCAAGAAAATTAAAAAGTGCATTTGTGGCTTTGGAATTATTTTGAATGAGTTTTATTGCTCTTTCACTTGTTGGAAAAACTGTTGGTTCTTTGTATCCATATACTATAGATTGCCAAATTTCAAATCCATGTGCATGTATATATTTTTTAATCCTTCTTCTCTATAATTCATACATTTTTCAATCAAATTGTGGTATTCCATGTTTATACATGTATTTTCTCTCCATGATATACCTTTCAGTGGTTAAACTGATTTTTGAAGGAACCGACTCTGATACCAATTGTTGGATCTGAGAGGGGGGGTGAATCGGTAATACATAAATAATCCCTTTTAACCACAAAATTAAAGTGTTATATCAATGTGGAATTATCATCCAATAGTTGCAGAGTGCATAAAAAATAAAAAAATGAGAAATAATACAGATTCAAAGTACATCAGTGTTTTTACGTGGAAACCCAAAGTGGGACACAACCATAGATTGTTTCTTCTTATGTCTTTAGGAATTATATTTATCGGAAGCACTAACTTCCTTTGTTTTCTAGCTTCGACTAGAAGGAGGCTCCAACCCCCTATTTTCTTAAGCTACAACCTAAAGGAAGCTCTAACTCTCCAATTCTCTAGCTACAACCAGAAGGAGGCTACAACCCCCTAGTTTCATAGGCTACAACCTGAGGGAATCTCCAAATCCCCATTTCTCTGGCTACAACTATAAGGATTCTACAACCCCCTATGTTCTCTGGCTACAACCAAAAGGTGGATACAACAACCCTTGCTTGACCCGTCCGACCACCCTGACATAGAAGTAGAATGATGGAACCAATGTCACACTATCATTGTGAGACATGTTGTTGTAAACCTGTACCAATCAACCTATACCAAACAACCTGTAACAAACTATAGCAATAACCTGTAACAACCTATACCAATAACTTGTGCCAACATGTACCATGCATGAACCTCTACCTCAACATGTACTATAATAAAATGCATCAATCATGCACCAGACCTATACAAATAACATGTCACAATAACCTGTTCAAACAACCTATAATCAACATGTACCATAAACAAGTGCATCAACCATACACCAACCTGTACCATCAATGAATGCATCGACCATGCACCAAATATGTATCAATCATGCATCAAATACAGATAAAATGTGACTCATCAAGATGTAACAACGTCATCAAATATACACCTCATGTATGTGCCAACTCATCAACTACTTGTCTCAACCATGTACCCAACATGTACCTGAACCAAAAGCCCTCATCAATTTCATCATCCAAATATGATTTGTAAATATATAATAGTTTTGGTGTATATGATCACATACCTGCAAACCTTCCTTAATTTTAACAACTAGAGACTATCATTTTCATCAAACTTTCCTTTGGTCTCACATGACTAAATTTGGATTACTCAACAACCCTAACTTGAAACAATCATAAATATATACCTATAATGAATAAAGATATAAAAATAGTACACAATTTTCTTCAGTTTATTTTTTTTAATTCCTTCAGTTTTCGCAGCTTGGAACCTCTCAGAAAAAAAGTTATAGAAAAAATGGCATACCTTGTTGAATTATGGCTTATTCTAGAGAGAGAACTTGTAGAGCGTGCCCTGCATGGAATATTTGTTTTCTGGATCTGAAAATGGTACACAGAATACCAAACAATGTACTCTAACTAATACATTTGTTCTTACTTAATTGGGATTTGTTATGAATAAGTTGTGACATTTTTACTCAAAACACATGTTTTAAACTAGTTTCAGGACTAGCCACACACCCTATTTTCCACAGTGTAACTCCAAACATACAATGACCCACAAGATGAAATTTTGATCACAGATACTTGGATATGTTTCCTCAGTGGACTCTGCATTTCACAGTCTGAATCATTTAAAAAAAAAGAGTATTGCGAAAGTGGTGAGATGACCCGTACATAACATACCTTAGAAAGCATCATCAAAAGAATTTATCCTCCCTTGGATTTCAGCCTTCTTTACTTTACCTTCCCTCTGAAATTCCCCTTAGATATCCTTTGATTACCTTAGTCACTTGTAGATATTCAATATTCTCAAGTGTGATTAAAATGAGAGACTCTTGCCTCTTATTTATACATTTATTTACCTTCCTCAAGGAGTTACCTTCTAACCATCTTAAACCACTTTCCTTATTTTAGAGCTAACCCACTTCTAACCACTTTTCCACTTAGTAATATCTCCATTACATTTATTATTTAAATAATTTCTTTTGTATCCACTTTGACTTATAGTACACTCATCACTTCACTTTATTATTTTCCCTCTAAAATCTCTTAAACTACCTTCCTTATTTTAGGGTTAACCCACTTATAACAACGTGTCCACTTAACTTAACCACATTCCATAATTAGTCATTTCACCATTAACTTTATTATTTAAATAATTTATTTTGTATTCTCTTTGAATTATAGTAACCTCATCACTTCACTTTATTATATAATAATTTTTTCTTTGCAAACACTTTGACTACTTTAAGCTTTTGGGGCTTCTAGATGACTTATGAGTGTTCAACTCCCTCGTATTTAGGGAACCAACCCTAGGAAGCTTCAACTACCTTGTATTTAGGGCACCAACCCTAGGAAGTTCCAACTGACTTATGTTTTACAATTTTATTAGCAAGGATATGAATCCTTCCATGCTACTCCCTTCCACCCTCACTACACAAGTATTTTCATCTTTCCTTCCTCGAATCTGCCTCAGCTTTTGATCTTCTAATCTGGACTACAAAGACATTTTCCTCTCACCGCTCTTCCTCATTTATATAATTTTTAAACCGGTGTGATTTATGATGCAGCGTGTCCTTTTGTTTGAACCATCACACCTCTTCATTTAAATTAACCATAATCATTGTTTTATCATTCTTACCGTGGATGATTTTCATAAACTGATCACAGATATGGATCCATTTCATATTTTAACTCAATCCTAAATCTCTGCATTTATTTCAGAAATCGATTTTTGTAGAGGCGCTTCCTTCAAACCATTGCATGTGATCGATAACAAAAAACCACGGGCTTATCAACTTTAGCAACGTATTATATTCTGCCTTTTAAATATCTTACTATGTGACCAATGGTAGTATCCAGACGTTAGGCCAAACAAACTCTTGAGAAATTATTAGAATCAATGGTCACGATTTAGTCTCATGATGAGATGGACGACAGTCGAGACTTTGGGACTTTCAACCTGTGTTGGCAACCCAACATTTTTTTAACATTTTATATCAATTAAATGATCTATGTAGTTGCCTAACTGGGGTAATAAATTTTTTTGTTCTTCATAAGAAATTTTCGAAATCACAATTGTAAGTTTTTGGTTTTCCCTATTGTTTTTTTCATGCTTCGTTCAAGACTGAAATCATGAAAATGAAGCATTAAAACTTACGAATGCGTTACCATTCTATTTGAAAAATTTATGAAAGGAAAAATGTCTCTACAATTTATTAATGAAGCTTTGTTCCTTTCTATGAAGACTATTATCTTTGTTTCGATTCCTTGAATGTCAAGCATGCTTATGGATTGTTAATTATATCAACAAAGGACCTTTTGATTTGAGCATTGATATGGTTTTAGTGTGGTCCTTGGTCATATGTTCCCTCGTCTCTAGGCTTTGATTTACAGGTTTCACTCTCCCAAACTTTACGACCAAACCTACTTTGTTGTGCACTCATTTTATTATTAATTCTCTAGTCATGGCCTATACTACATGAGAGGTGGAAATACGATTACATTCAACCCATCATTTCGAGGCTTTGTCTTGGGCTTTGCAACACCCCTCGAATTCATTGCCTATATTTTTGTTATGAAATTTCTCCTCATACACCTTAGACTATTGATGGTTTTCGGGCTCAGGGTATAGCTCTGGTCTACTCTTACAAACCCTCATACACACTGCGTTTGGGTGATTGCATGTTTATTCACCATGGCCCCTGTTGTTAGAGTCGAACCTAACGACACTCAGACCTTGCTCCTATGTGACGATTCTAGGGAGGATCTTGAGGGTAATGGTTGGCTCGTTTTCCTTAAAAAATTCTAGGGTTTCAACCTATAGACTGCTTAGGAATTTTCTTTCTCATTCGATGGATGTAGAGCTAAGGTGGTGGACATTCAACTCGAATTCACAGAGGACATTATAAGCCAAGCTACAGGACTCCCTATGAGAAGTCAGAGGTGGTTCAAGAGTGCTAAGGTAGAAGAGGTTCCTTGGAGTCTTTTCTTTACATCTCGAAAAATCAAAGGATGTGACAAAGGTATGCCAATATCCTTACTGAAAGCTCAATGGGATGGTCTACTTGCGGTGTTGAAACGATTTGCCACTTGTGAAGGCCATTTCAGTTTTGTGTTTCTTTATCATCTGCATCTGCTCATGAATTTCATACCATTTCCTTTAAACACGCCTTATTATCTATGGAGGAGCCTTTACAAAATGGATAAAAGGTATAAAAATCAACATTTAGATTCAAGCCTTTCCCATCATGGTTTAATAAAAATTACACTTGCACATCAATTGAAGTTGCAGAATGATAATTGGGATTCATTTTTAACCAGAAACGATTTCACTAACCCCAATGTTGAAGAGGTCGACAAGCCTATGATTGAAGAAAACTTAGTCTACCCTACAACGCCCCTCTCACCTACCCAGGCCTATGTTACGGCTAGCTACAACAAGCCCTTACTTGACCCAAAGGTTACGGAGTAGGCCCATGAGCAAGCTACACAGCCTAATGACTCTGTCAAAAATTCAGACAAACCTACAGGCAAGACTCCATCATACTGCAACTTTTCCAACAAATTCTCATAGCTTTAGAAACAAAATGGTACATAAAGTCACCTCGAGGTTTCTTCAATGAATTTAACACGCTAGCCATGGAATTTCTGACACATTACCAGTTGCCAATTCGATACGAGACATGAACCAAAATTTTGAGTTCTTTCAAGCAATCCTCGTCCACTCATATTTCTTATCACATCCATGAGTCGAGGAGGAGAAGACATTTAATCAAAGTTCCTCTTTCTGATCAACTATTAGCCGAGTGGTTTACCAAATCACTCATTGGACCCATTGCTCATGATGTCTCCATGGGTGGTGTTGTCACTGAAGAGCAGGCGATTAGTCGTGCTCAATATCTCGATCTCGTTTATTTGCAAACAAGAACACTTTATGATTTGATCCCTGATGCTCCTCGTTCTTCCACAAACCATACCCCAAAATCTTGATCATCATATCATGTTGTTGATGGTGTGATTGGTACCTTCCACATTGAGACCCAAGTTTTCCCGCTAGTCACACCAGTCCCAAATGTAATAATTCCAATGCACAAAGTACTCCTACTCCTACTCCTTCTACCAGTAGTACTACTAAAGTTAATTCTGTTCAATCCATGCCTACTAGGAGAAATACAAATAAAAAGAAAGGAAAGGATAATAATAAGGAGGACAAGAATAATAATCCATAATCTGATAAATCCAAAGCACAACCCACTGATGAGAAAGACAAACGTAAGCCTCACTACCCCTACCTTATATGTGGTGATGATCATTAGAAATAAGATGTTCTGAGGTTCCTAAGTTCCTCCAAGGGATCAAGAACTAGTCATTCATGACCAAGATACCCCTTATACTTCATCATATGTCCTTATGTGTATTGCTGACTCTAAAAAGAATGAATTTGCAGTCGTAACTTGAGCCAAGGATTACTCTCAGTTAAAATAAAAAGTTGATGATATACCACCTTCGTTGGTTCAACCTTCACTCCCAACTTCACCTCCCAATGGTCCTCTTCATCTCAAAAGATTGTGTCTAGATATAGTTCTTTACCCTCCTCCCAAGGGAATTGTTTGAAAGTTTGTATTTAACCCTTACACTCATGCTATACAAAACTACAACATTGTAGAAGATCTTTCGCAAGAACCCTCTGGGATGTCATCTCTCAAAGTGCTTCAAAATTTCCCAACGCAACAAAATATATTGCTAAAGGCCATCGGTGGAATTTATCCCACGTATACTAATCCCATAATCTTTGACTTGGAAGATCACATTCCAAGGCTTCCTCCTCAATTAGCATTCCAAATACAAGTTGTTCTTGAAAAAAAGAACATTTGTAGAACTTTTATTGATGAAGGAGCCTCGACTTGCGTCATGTCCATCACTTGTTGGAAAACCATTGGCTCTCTTACCCTCAACAGTGTTGAAATAATGTAACTGCAAAGTGTATTTTGGTTATTATTTGATATATTATTCATTGGATCAATTCCCATTGTCGATTGATCATGTCCGCCATTGTAAAAGACCAAATCCCCTTTTATAGATTGGTCATAATGTAATTGTAATAGGTAAAAGAATAATTCGACCCCAAAATATATCAAACAGGCCCCATAATATAATAAAGGTGGTTATAACCACCTAGAAGAAGAAGTCGGCCCTGCTAGTGAAAAGACACTTTCACACGTGCCATATTTGTAAAAATAAGGAGGCTAGCACCTCACTTAGAAACACACTCACTTGTTCATTAAGAGACAAGTTTCGGACTTGTAGTTGGAGAAGAGAGAGAGAGAGAGAGAGAGGTGCATCTTTGGGAGAGGACTTTTTGTATTTTTTTGAGCTATCTCTTAGCATTGTATTGGCTATCTATAATAAGGAAGTTTTGTTGGGTTTTCTTCCTCAAGAGGGTTCCGAGGATAAATGATGTGTCTCTTGTGATTGTATATTTCTAAGTGATTCTATCTTATTCTATTGTTATCTATTAAAATGCAAAGAACTATAACAATGGCTTAAACATTAACATGGTATCAGAGCCAAGATGAAGAGAGCATCTTTCACAAGAGAAAAGTGAAAAATGTCACAGTTGTTGTACATGCAAATTAGGGATTTTTTTTATTGAGGTATTTGATCCCTAAAACAATATAGAAATGTGTTCCCTCCCTCAAGGATCATTTTGGAACCTTCAGTGCAAATTTTCAGTAGCTAGATCTCCCCGAAAGTGAAACCCTAGTTTAACAAAGTACGAGAAGTACCAGAAAACTAGAGTACCAGAAGTACGAGAAGTACCAGAGTACCAGAGGTACCAATAAACCAGAAGGACCAGTCCAAAAATCCACAGATCAAGTTTGGAGGGGTAAAAGTTGGATTTTCTCAGATCCAAGCACACCAGGCTACTCGCCTCAACCAAGCGCACCTCTTGGTATGTTTAGAATTTGATTTTGAACACTTTCATTTTTTAGACATTTTTCTTAGCTTGAGGTAAAAGATGTCTTCAAGTGTTAAGCTTGTTGACAAGATAGAAGGTGTGGAAAAATTCTGTGCTCAGAAGTATAGGATTGGCCTCATTCTTTAAGAGAATGAATTATCAATATTCATCAAATAAAAAGTGGTGAAGCTCGATGATGCTACAGGAAAAAAAAAGCATCAAAAGGACACAATTAGGGCCAAAAGAATCATTGCAAATTCAGTCAAATATCACCTGATTCCCTATGTTTCATCAAACAAGTCTCTGAAAGAAATGTTTGATGCCATAAATAGACTATATGAAACAAATAATATAAATTGGAAGATGAATCTTAGAACTCAGCTCAAGAATATATTAATTCAGAAGGGAGAATCAATCCAAGAATATTTCTCTCGAATATCCAAATTCAAAGAACAACCAGAAGCAATTGCAGATACTATAGATGAAGATGAACTTATAATGATGACCCTAAATGGCCTCACAAGACCTTGGGATGCATTCATACAAACGATTTGTGCCAGAATGAAGAAACTAATGTTTAATGGTCTATGGGAAGAACGCATTCAAGAAGAGACAAGCGTAGCTAACCGTGAAGCATTACTAGCAAGAGATGATGATCAAGCCCTAGCTACTCACACCAAAGGAGGAAGGAAGAAGTCCTACATACAAAAAGAGACTTATAGAGAGTCTCAACCCCCAAACAAACTCAATGATAAAGAATCTCATCCAAGGAGATTTCAGAAGAAAGGATAATGAAAGGAAAGAGATTACTCATCTGTACAATGCTACCATTGTGACAAGATGGGACACAATGCGATTTTTTTTCCAACTAGACAAGAAGAGTACAAGAGGAAACATATGGGGCACCATGCCCATGCAATTGAAGATGAAGAGCCACCCACAAAGATGATAAGAGAATAGATCAAAGACTATGTCTTAATTTCATCCCTCTCAGGATCGATAACACACAGAGAAGACACTTCTACTCTCCTATTCCAAATTGACAATGATGAAGAAATCTATGTAAAATCCTTTGAAGAGGAGGAAATATTTCCTTATTCTATACTTTCCCAAGCTATTCTCAAGAGAACAAAGTGGTTTCTCCGAGAGTATATGCACAACACAACATTACAATGAAATTATTCTACTTTTTTATACCATGGCCATCTATTTATAGAATTATAACAAGGAATTTGATAAATTTATTCAAGTGTGAATGGGAGTACCCTTTGGGGTACATCCCATCTTTTGAGTCATCACAAGGTGATATTTTCGGTCGATCTTGGGGTCATGTCTTGAATTACATCATGTTGGAAGTCATTGAGGATCGAATAAATTCATAAAGGTGTCATTTATACATCCATGTGGGTTTCTTCATGGACAATCATGCAAACCATTCATTGTGCACGTTTGGAGTTGTTCTAGCTTCCGCAAATGTGTGCACGTTGGCCTTTTTGGAAGTACCTACAACTTTATGGGTTTTTTGTATAGTTTTGGTCATCTTGCTAGAATTGATTCTGTAAATATTAGGAGTATGTTGTATGTGTGTTTGTTGTTTCTTCATCCATTATCTATATTGCTATAAACATTTTTTTTGTGATAACATACATATATATCATGATTGTGGAAGCATGATGAAGTCCTCTCTGAAGGAAAACACAGATATAATATAAAATAAGGTTTGGAGAAGAAATAAAGAAAAAACAAATAGGTGAATGAAGAAATCACAGAGATCATACTCACAGGATTTAAAGAGCTCCAAGTCATGATGAAACTACATGCCAATAGGAAGATGTTATAATTTAGGATGATGAACCTGTAGCATAGAAGCCTCATATATTGTTCTAATAAATTTGGATTGGAGACTCCTAGTAATGTGAATATTGAAGTGGTGGAGTCTAAGCCGCAGGATGATAGATTGGAGTTTAGAATGCACAAAAGGTGTCTCAACAGCATGAATGGAGTGGAGTTGGGATATAATTCATCAATGAACTTTTTGGAGGATCTTTTTTATATGATGGTAAATGATGATCTCAAGGGAGCCTGTTGTGATGCCTTGGAACTTATATTGTTATCCCTCCAGTTGAAATTGCATGATTAAGTCCTTAAAATCCATCAGAATGGGGCCTAGAATGTGTAATCATTCAATACCAAGAACAATTTCCCAACCACCCATGTCTATAGAAAACATATTGGATTTCAGATGATATTGACCAATTTGGAGTCACACATTTCCACATCGTCCCCCACATTTCATGGAACCACCGTTGGAAATCATGATTTGAAAATTATTGATGGAATAGATGCAACAATTGACTTCTTGCGAAATGCAATGATGAATAAAGTTATGGGTGCTACCACTATTAACAAGGATGATGAATTTCATATTTTTGATCTAACCAATTAATTTGAGAGTCTGGGGAGAATAGAAGCTAGTGAGAAAATTAAGTGAAATCATGGGGTAAACGTCTGGTTGACCAAAAACATCTTCTTGAGTAAGATCCTCAGTCACTTCCTTAAAAATATTTTTTTCCTTACAATTATTCCCCGGAAAATATTTTTCATCACAATTATAACAAAGAACCTTGAGTTGGAATTTAACCATTTCATCCCTTGTTAATTTTTGGATCTTCAGGGGTGTTGCAGGAGGGGAAAAATTGGTGGGTTTAGGAAGAGGAGGAAAAGAGGGTTTGTGGTTCAGGAAGGATACAATATGTTGTGATTCCTTGGCTTGTTGAGTAGCTTCCAACCAATTCTAGGGGTGTTTGATGAGAACATGGGAATGAATTTCATATTTGAGGAAGCTGATAAATCATTCCCTATAGAAAGGATATGACATACCCTTCATTCTGAAAGCCAAGTGCTCAAATGAGTAAATAAAGTCTTCCATTATCCCAGACTACTTCAAATGGCCTAAATGGTGGGTGTTAATGTCAAAGTTGTCATAAAGTTCATCCACAAACCGTGTCCAAGAAACATACCCTTGGCATGCCTTTTTTTTCCATTTCCACCATTTCAATCGTTCCAGGTCTAGATGTAGGACACCATAACAAATATTGGCTAAATATTTAGTAATTCCATGCAAAGAGAAATAATGTTTCATTTGGATAACCCAGACTGTAGGATCTCATCCATCAAATTTGTTTACCTCAATTCTGGGAGGGAGACGGTCTCAAGAAAAGTGGGTAGTATGAGGACCTTGATATTTGGAAGAGTCATGGTCATCCTAATAAGATGGTTGCTCAGAAGAGAATGGGTCCTAGGACTAGCCCAATAAGTTTTCTTTGAGGTCTTTTATGTGGGAACATTGTTCCTTGAGGATCTTGATAGATGAATTGATTGAGATAAGGTTCACACTAATAGTCTTGATGTCTTCCTGGTTCTAGTGGGTGTAAAGAATCAAGGCATTGAGTTCTTGGAATCATGTGGTAGTTATTTGGACAAATGAGCAGGAAAATTGTATAGGGGAAAGAAAAGGGGTCTGGAGGGGTGGGTGGGACCATGGTGAAGAAGGGTTTCAGATGATAGGTACCACTACAATCAGGGAGAAAAGGGTGATCGAAAGGGATATGAGCAAAACAAGGGTGTTGAAGAAGGGTTGGGTCCACATTTTTATTTTTTTTAAATGATAGGTATCACTAGAATTGGGGCGAAGAGAGGAACCAAGTGGGATAGGTCCCAAACAAGTGTGTCGATGGGACCACTATAATTTTTTATTTATTTTTACTACTACGAAGTTATACTCCAGTCTAAATAATATTGCGGTGACAAAATTCCCAAATCCTTAACATGAAGAAATATGTATTAATTTCACAACCAGAATGTAGAAGGCACAGTTGTGTGGAAATATATATTGTTTGTTCTATTTTTTGTTTCCGTGCGCATGAGTTTTCCCTGTGCTATATCTCTTTGATATGCATGCACCAACTAAGAAGGCTAGACCATACCCTTAGTTGAACTACCCGACTACCGAGGTACTAGAGAGTATCTTCCCAAGTGTTGTTCTCGGTGGCACTATAACAGTGGGGCGGCCAATCAGTTTATCTATGGAGGGCTTCAGGAGATCTAGGTCGATCTATATACAAGTGTTGTCTCATGCGCTACCACTCAAAGGGGTGGAAAAAAGGGCTACAAGGGTGGCTACCATATGTGCACTTAAGTACAATAAGTATTTCTTTTGTGTATGACTTCCCGACCGTAGGTTTATGTGCGTAACGACAAATCTCTATAGATTGAAGACGTCGGAATACGTCTCTAGCCTATAAAATTTTAACCCAAAATTTTATGTCAAGGAAGGTTCTTTGATACCACTTGTAGTATTCCATATATAAAATAGTATGCAGAACATAAATATTTTAGCTAGAAATGGAAGAAAAACAATTATATAACCATAACAATACTAGAATAACACCATAAAAAACACTTGGATTACTGATAGCAATGTTCACTTACTCTTTGAGGGGGAAACCTCTTGTAGAGAAAAGCTCTATTAGAATAATATCCAAGATAATTTTTATCATACCCACTACTCCTATTTATACTAAATCTATCTATCCAAAAGAACAATCTAGAGGAAGATCCTTCTAGAAGTATAAGCTTCTATTAGGTCTTATTACATTTGACTTTTTCTTTCTTATTGCTAGGCCTTATTAATATTTTCTTTTTTTACATGGAATTAAATTATTCCACCTATGTTTGGGGTTAGGGAGGTTAGGTCCCTAACATTTCTACATTCAAAAAGGATTTTAAACTACATAAAATAGTGATTTTGTGCAGATTTATGTCACTAGATTCAAAAAAAAAAAAAAAAATGTAGAAGAGTTAGACAACGTCATTTCACTATTCTTTAACTAATTTATCATCTTACAAAGTCTTAATATGATGTTTAAAATCAGTAATTTTGTTATATTTTTAACTAATTCGTTATGTTATAAAGTTTAAATATAATATTTTAATATCGAGTACATCGTTCACTTTAACATGTTTTAAAATTCGAACACAATTCATTTCATTCCCAAGTCCTTACATTTATATTATTAATAAACATTGTAATTAACTTCATATAACTATTACACATACATGAATTGAAAAAAAATCATCCCACTTTAACAAAAAGATTAAAAAAAAAATTAGATATTAACTTTATGCATATTTTATTTTGACAAAATGATACCATGAAAATATAGAGAAAATGAAAGATGAAAATAAATATTATTGATCTCCTATTGTGATTTTCAATATCTTATATTTTTTATTATCATAATAATAATCTAATTTTAAGATCACAACTATGCTAGACACCAAGATGGTGTATGAGACAACTTGTTTGTGGGACAAGGAACCCCCTCTACGCAACAATTTGACTACTAAATTTTATGAAGGTATACAAACTCTATCCCCCTCTAGATTGAACTTGTGACCACTTAAGAGAAAATATATGTTCTTAACAATTAGACCCACAATTATATATCTAATAATTGTTACAAAACAACACATACAATATATCGAATACAATGATACTCCTCTATTAATGTTTTCTCATCGAAATTTATTAGAGAAATGTGATACCAACTACCCCTTATTATTATACTA
>ML778688.1:406924-431849 GCA_009831015.1 Picea engelmannii | reverse complement strand
CAATGAAGATGACAGCCATAGACAAACTTATATTATTTTAATGCTTTAAGGTTACCATAAGGTTATATTATATATTATTTTAATCTTTTTTATGTTGAGGGTTTGTGAATATTAATAAAAAAATATTCGTTCTTGTTGATCATTTTACCCTCTATTCACCGATTTAAAAAAAAAAGGCTATTCATATATAAAAAAAGGCTATTCACATATAAAAAAAGTTTGATGAATAAAAAAAAATGATATAAAAATATGAAAAATTAAACCCTAAAATTTATGAAGCATTTAACCCTAACCAAATCGTCGAGCTAACAAAATATCCTTTCCATGTTTAAGATGAGTACAATAAAGGATATATAGTTTGATCCAATCCAAATGTATATTATGCATAAAGGAATATCAATTATATAAAGGTTTAAGGTTAAATGGTTTAATTATATGCATTAAGGTGGTTTAGGCTATAATTGGTAAGGATGCATTATTAATTAAAACCAATTAACCTTATTAAAATACATCTAGTTAAAATACAATGAACATATTTTTCAAATTCTAAAAAACATAGTTGTTTTGTTTTGGAAGGTTTTAAAGTAACTCAATATCTTAAAAAAACTTTTAAAAAATGAAATATATCTTAAAAAAAAATTTTAAATAACAACAATTATTTCAATAATTCGAATAAACACAATAGGTCGCATTAAATTAAATTTTAAACCTAACTGCAAATTGTAAACCTAGAACCATTTTACCTAATTGTAAACCTAAAACCATTTTAACTAATTGTAAACCTAAAAACCATTTTACAAATTGTAAACCTAATTTTAAACCTAATTGCAAATTGTAAACCTAATAATACACAACAATGTGACCTAAACACAACAATTATTTCAATAATTCACATAAATCCAATAGGTCGCATTAAATTAAATTTTAAACCTAATTGCAAATTGTAAACCTAAAACCATTTTACCTAATTGTAAACCTAAAACCATTTTAACTAATTGTAAACCTAAAAACCATTTTACAAATTGTAAACCTAATTTTAAACCTAATTGCAAATTGTAAATAGCTCACATATAGTAATACATAAAATATGGTGGTTTTGAATTGTCTGTTAAAACTCCATCTGATGTACGGTTTAAGTAGATCTAATGTGAATAATATAAACCAAAATAGATCTAATGGTTTAAATAGATGGTGTATGGTTTAAGTAGATCTAATGGTTTAAATAGATCTAATGTGAAGAATATTAACCGAAACAATCCGAAATATTAATATTGATATTCGTGGTTAAATTATTTCATTTCCGAATAATTCAAATTGAGGGCATGCTTTCATTACAGGATAACTTAGATTGAGGGCGCGAGGAAAATTAAAAAGTAAAACTCAAAGGTGCCAACAAATAAAATTATAAACAGACATTGGTATCATTAATATAAATCATTCAACCGAATCCTAATCTATCTGTATGGTTAATATAAATGATTTGCTATGAACATTTGATTCAAAAATTAAGGTTATGGTTCTCTTGTGCAGATGTATGGCTGTATCTACCCAAGAAACGATTCCAATTAAAGGAAAAGCACACTGTGAAGAACCAGTGATTGAATGAAATGATAAATCACGCTGCGTGGTATGCTCAAGCGTGGAAGACAGTTGTAAAGTTTCAATTAAATGATTTGCAAGTGATAGTGTCTGAGTCATTTTTCATCCAAGCGAGTTCACAACCAGGGATTTGATTAAGGGAGGAATTGATTCACAAATGCTGAGCGGAATGGGGGTAACATTTAAGGAAAAATGGTGACCGGTAGTGTCTGGGCCCACAGTAAGTATCGTAGGATTGCATATGAACTTTCACGACATACATTGTACATAAATAAAAATAATGCCATACCTATACAATTTTGTATCAGACTGATTGTAATTATAAAAACCTAAAACCATTTTACCTAATTGTAAACCTAAAACCATTTTAACTAATTGTAAACCTAAAAACCATTTTACAAATTGTAAACCTAATTTTAAACCTAATTGCAAATTGTAAATAGCTCGCGTATAGTAATACATAAAATCTAGTGGTTTTGAATTGTTTGTTAAAACTCCATCTGATGTATGGTTTAAGTAGATCTAATGTGAATAATATAAACCGAAATAGATCTAATGGTTTAAATAGATGGTGTATGGTTTAAGTAGATCTAATGGTTTAAATAGATCTAATGTGAAGAATATAAACCGAAACAATCTGAAATATTAATATTGATATTCGTGGTTAAATTATTTCATTTCCGAATGATTCAAATTGAGGGCATGCTTTCATTGTAGGATAAATTAGATTGAGGGCGCGAGGAAAATAAAAAAGTAAAACTCAAAGGTGCCGACAAATAAAATTATAAATAGATATTGGTATCATTAATATAAATCATTCAACAGAATCCTAATCTATCTATATGGTTAATATAAATGATTTTCTATGAACATTTGATTCAAAAATTAAGGTTACGGTTCTCTTGTGCAGATGTATGGCTGTATCTACCTAAGAAACAATTCCAATTAAAGGAAAAGCACGCTGTGAAGAAAACCAGTGATTGAATTAAATGATAAATCACGTTGCGTGGTATGCTCGAGCATGCAAGACAGTTGTAAAGTTTCAATTAAATGATTTGCAAGTGATAGTGTCTGAGTCATTTTGCATTCCAGCAAGTTCACAGCCATGGATTCGATTAAGGGAGGAATCAATTCACAAATTTTGAGCAGAATCGGGGTAACATTTAAGGCAAAATGGTGACCGGTAGTGTGTGGGCCCACAGTAAGTATCGTAGAATTTCATATGAACTTTCACGACATGCATTGTACATAAATAAAAATAATGCCATACGTATACAATTTTGTATCAGACTGATTGTACTTATATGCTAATAAGTACATATAATTGAACCTGAAATAATGTACATTTCAATAAAGAAATAAAGAATGCACAGCCGCAAGGGATTTAAATAAATAAAGAATGCAAGGCAAGGGTTATATGGATCGTAAAACATAGTGGAATCGTTTCTTGGGCAGATACATCCATACATCTCCAAACCACACAGCGTGATTTATCATTTAATTCAATCACTAGTTTTATTCACATCGTTCTTTTCCTTTAATTGGAATCGTTTCTTGTGTATATACAACCATACATATCCAAACCCCTGCGTTATATTGTGCAGGTATAATTTATATTTTAAACTATTGTGCAGGTATAATTTTTTCAGTACATGCCTGTTCCAGAAAAAGCCGTCAAGTTAGATAATCAAATGCTCGTGCAAGACTGATGTTGTCGCCTTTGAGATGAGGGCAGAGATACTGAAGAGACCTGCACATATACATTAGGAAAACATTAGCGTGAAAGCATTTCTTTGTAACATGTATCGCTTCGAGGGCTCAAAACAACTTTATGGCAATTTTGGAAATTTACTATTTTTAGTAGGTTTTAACTTCCGGGGCCATTTTGAGGGTCCAAATGAAGGTTTTTTGAGATCTAGGTTCTCAATGATAACCAAAGGCATTATTGAGCCCCCAAAATTAATCTCCTCGACGATACCTTTCCAACGATCTATCACACGCCTAAATCGAAGATCGTATGCAAAAGTTACAACCCCAGGAAGTTGATGTACTCACTTACCCAAACAGGGCCCACATGACTTTCGGCGCTTCATCTCCTAGGGTTAGGTTTTTGGATGTCTATAACTTTTGGCATTCCCGTTTATTGTAAAAAGGCCTTCAGAGCCTCATTGTAATCATATTCTTGCAAATGCGAGTAGCCGTCACATCTCTTCTCAGAGATAAGCCGCCACCATTCTAGCGAGTCTTTCACTCTGTATTTTTACAGTCTCTGTACATTTATTTCATTAATAGATATCATGTATTACTGTATCTCTGTCTTTATGGTTGCATCTCTGATATATTTATGTTATATTACTATATATACACAATATCTCTGTGCATTTCTTTATTATATCTCCACTCTCATTTCGTGCCAAAAATAATCTGGATCAGTTGTAGCCTCCTTATAGTTGTAGCCAGAGAATTGGGGATTTGGAGATTCCCTTGTACAAATAACCTATCATAATAACCTGTCCAAACAAGTTGTAATCAACACATACCATCAACAAGTGTATCAACCATGCACCAACTTGTACCTCAACCTTTACCATCAACTAGTGCATCAACCATGCACCAAATATGTACCAATCATGCATCAAATACACATAAAATATGAATAATCAAGATGTACCAACATCATCAACTATACGCCCCATGTATGTGCCAACTCATCAACTACTTGTCTCAACCATGTAACCAACATGTACCTCAACCAAAATCCCTCATCAATTTCATCATTCAAATCTGATTTGTAACTCTGTAATAGACCCGGTGTATATGATCACATAACTGCAAACCTTCCTTAATTTTAACAACAAGAGACTAGCATTTTCATCAAACTTTACTTTAGTCTCACATGACTAATTTTTCATTAGTCAACAACCTTAACTTGAAATAATCATAACGATGTACCTGTAATGAATAAAGATCTGAAAATAGTGTTCAATGTTCTTCAATGTATTTCATGAAATTCCTCCATGTTTCACTACTCGGAACCTCTCAGAAAATGAGTTATAGCAAAAATGACATACCTTGTTAAATTCTGGCTTATTCTAGAGAGCGAACTTGTAGAGCGTGCCACGCTCGGAATATTTGGTGTATGGATCTAAAAATTGTACATAGAATACTAAAGAATGTACTCTAACCAATACATTTGGTCTTACTAAATTTGGATCTGTTATGAATAAGTTATGAAGTTTTTACCCGAAACACATGTTTTAGACTAGTTTCATGACTAGCCACAAACCATATTTTCGATGGAGTGTAACTCCAAAAATACAATGACCCAAAAGTTGGAATTTTTATCACAACTACTTGGATATGTTTCCTCAATGACCTCCTAATTTTGCGGTCTGAATCATTCTAGAAAAAAATTAATTGCGAAAATGGTGAGATGATGTGTAAATAACATACCTTAAAAAACATCATCAAAAGAATTTATCCTCCCTTGAATTTTGGCCTTCTTTACTTTACCTTCCCTGTGAAATTCACCTTAGATATCCTTTGGTTACCTCAGTCACTTGTATATATTCAATATGATCAAGTGTGATTAAAATGAGAGACCCTTGTCTCTTATTTATACTTTTATGTAGCTTCATCAAGGCGTTACCTTCTAACCATCTTAAACCATTTCCCTTATTTTAGAGCTAACCCACTTCTAACCACTTGTATACTTTGTAATTTCTCCATTAACTTTATTCTTTAAATAATTTATTTTTTATCTACTTTGAATTATAGTACACTCATCAGTTCACTTTATTATTTACCCGCTAAAATCTCTTAAACCACTTTCCTTATTTCAGGGATGACCCACTTATAACCCCTTGTCCACTTAACCACTTTCCATAATTAGTAAGTTCTCCATTAATTTTATTATTTAAATAATTTATTTTTCATCCTATTTGACTTATAGTACACTCATACATTCACTTTATTATTTAAATAATTTCTTATTTGCAAACACTTTGACTACTTTGACCTTTTGGGGCTTCTAGATGACTCATGAGGGTTCTCCAACTTCACATGGCCATAAATATCTAACCATGAGGACTTATGCAACGTTCCACATACCACCAAAAATGGCATGAAATGTATTATCCATAAATAATAGTAATACCTGCAAATATATCAAAACTCATACCATTATCCATAAAACAAACTTGGGTCCATTACCTAAACCATTGTGCTACCAGAATTCGCTACTGAACTTTCTTCAAGGGTTGACATCAATGAAAACCAACCCAAATAATCAACAATATCCCCCTTTAGCATTGATTAAAACACTCTGATGCAATACTAAAGTCATATCACTCATGCTCTCCATGTGACCATCGCTCCTCCTATAACCATGCCTATGTGCTTTTTCTCCAAGAATTTACCTTTTCATCTAATATATATCTCCCCTTTGTTATCAACGACAAATGTATCTTTCCATCCGCGGTTTCTCACCATGATTGAAATCTTCCTTAAACTGATCTCCCAACCTGAATTTTCTTCTGTATTGTGCTTCCTCATGTAAATATAAGACATATAAGATAAGAATTCAAAAGCATTCATTTTGGAGTATAAATTATTTTGAGTATCTGGCGAAGATACACAAAGGCTTCCCTTGGAAGTGATTCTGTAAATATTTCTTCCACTTGTTATTTTGTGCCCACATATTCAACTTTGATGTTGTTCTCTGCAACTTGTTCCCGTAGAAATTGAAACTTGATTGCAATGTGCTTCGTATTTGAGTGCATCACATGGTTCTTTGAGATACTGATGGCACTTGTATTATCACAATAGATTGGAATGAGCGCATCATACTCAACCTGTATATCCATCAATGTTTGTTTCATACATAGAACATGAGTACAACATCTTGTCACTGCAATATACTTTGATTCAGTTGTAGATAAAGATTATGTTGATTATTTCTTTCTTAGACAAGATACTAAACAGTCACCCAAGTAGAACGTTGCTCCACTCATGCTTCGTCAGTCATCAATGCAACCATCCCAATCTACATATGTGTAGGAAATAAGTGATAGATCATTTCCTTTTGGATACCATAATCCAAACTCCTATGTGCCTTTGAGATATCTGAAAATGTTCTTGACTTGTAATACATGTGATTTATTTGGTGCTGCTTGAAATCATGCCACATGTCCAACTGCCTGCATTACATCTGGTTTGGATGTTGTCACATATAGTAAGCTACCAATCATTGACTTGTATTTTCTTTGGTCTGTAGACTTTGAATCATCATATTTTCTCAACTTGCAACTGGTTTGCATAGGAGTGGTAACTGGTTTGGAATATTTCGTTCTGAACCCCTTTAGCATTTCTCTGATATACTTAGTTTGAGAAATAAAAATTCCTTGGTTACTTTGATGTATCTGAAGACCTAGAAAGAATGATAGTTCTCCATGTAATGACATTTCAAATTCATTATGCATATCCTTTGAAAATTTCTTGATGTAAAGGTTGATGTCTGCACTTCTGTTTTTGAACCCTACATGTTGTAGATATTTATCCAATCTAGAGTACCATTCTCTAGGAACCAGTTGTTCAATTTAGACATTTTCTTCAAGTTCCCCATTCAGAAAAGATGATTTCACATCCATATCTATCCATACTTTTCAAGAATCTATTACACAATTGTCCATAAATTTGAATCATATGTCACTGTACTATCATGAAATATTGTACTTCTGCTAATAGAATGCAATGAATCTGTCTACTCAAATTTAGCAAGATGCTCAAAGGATGGTTCTCTGGTCTATATCAGCTACCACATCTACTCCCCCTGTCTATTATTCATATTATATCGGAGTCTCTAAGACTAGTGGCTGAGAACAACTCCTACTCTGAAGTGTATTCATCGTCATCTTCATTAGTAGATTCATCATCTCTCTGATCTCTGACTTCTTTCTTTCTGTGTGTGGATTCATCTTTCACTATAGTGCCTGAAAGTAAAATAACTTCAACATGTTCCTTATTTACCTGTCCTTATTTTCTTTCAAATATTTTACAAATCTTTTTGTATCTGACATCTTTCATTTTCTCTGTATAATTTTCTTCATCTCATTTTATTTCCAATCTTGCAATCACAGGGACCTAGTCATTGTTAACCTGTTCTTCATGTTTTGAACAACCACTGTCAACATACCAACCATGCTTATTCTGCTTATATTGTAGAGCAAGTGTGAATTCTTCATTTCTATAATGATTCTCCTTTCTTATCCATATTCTCTTTTGAGGCTCTTGTCTGTGAATTTTTTTGTTCTGTTGTGGTTCTCTATGAGGGACTGTCATTCTACAATCTTTGGCCATGTGTCCAAAGTTATTTCACTTGTATCATTCCACTTCAGTGCTCAATGATTCAAACCTGTTGTATCTTCTTCTATGTTTTTCACTAGTCCTTCTTGGATAACCATTTTGTGTATGAATTTCAAATTTGTTTATGTTCCTGCTATTAGCTTTGCAATTTACAGCTTTATGTCCAAAATTATTGCATGCATAAAATAAACCCAAAAATATAGTTTGATACCTAGGAGTTGAAGATTCTCTGAAAGAAGTTACTCTTATGAATCCTTCTTCTTCATGAGGCCTATTTGTTTCTGTCGGTTGTTCATTCTAAAATCTGAATCTTCTCGGTGGAGGAGTGTCCATGTAATCTTCCTTGTAGGTATTCCTATCCCCTTTGATTGTTTCTGCATAAATTTTTTGATATGTTTCATGTTATGTTGCTTTGGAGATTGATCCATTTTTTGTCTGATTGTATCCAAGTCTGGATTTTTCATGACTAGACATTTGACTGTTGATACCGCCATCCAAATGTTTTGAGTTTCTCTCTATATTTTTTTTTTGAACATCCTTTCTCAATGTGACAATCTCTGCTTCCAAATTTCCAATGATCATGTCTCTTTCTTTTAACTTCTCTTTGAGTGCTTCTTCAATTCTTTTATATTTTTCTATTTGAACCTTCAATTATGTGATGATCTTCTCTAGCTCTTGAATGTCTTCCTTCTTGACTAGTTCTTCTTGTAGCATCTTTTTTTTTCTTCTTTTCTCTTCTTACAACTTCTATGGCAGTCAACAATTCTTCTCGGTAGTCAAATTTTGCCTCTTCATATTCTTCTTCGATGTATTATTTATCAGATTCTTCTACTTCCATGAATAGAACTAATTATGTCTCGTTGTAACCGACTTCATCTTCATCTGTTGAGGAGATGTCTTATTTGGTGCATAAACTTTTCTTGAAAAATTTCTTTGTGATTCCTTTACCTTTATATGTTTGTTTTTTATTTGAGTAATCTTCTTCATTCCCCTTATTTTTCTTATGAGGAAATTTGTTAGCAAAATGACCAATACCATCAGAATTCAAACAAATCAAGGGAAGCTTACCTTTATATATGTTGTTGGTTCCCTTGCTCAATCTCTTGGCAACATTGGTCATTTCTTCATAATCTTCCAAGATGACATTGTTGTTTCTATGTTCTTTTTCTTTTTTCTTTCCCCTTTGCTTTGACCTTTTGGATGCTTTCAAAGCCGCTTCTTGTATATTTGCATTTTCCTGTCCATTTCTCATTTCATATGTTGTAAATATTCCATGTAGTTCATCCATAATTATTGAGTGTAGATCTGTGCTTTCTTCTAGTGTTGATATCTTATGATCAAATCTCATAGGAACAGATCTTAGTACCTTTTGAACAATTACAGATTTTTTAATTTATTCTTCCAATCCTATGATTTCATTTATTGCTTCATCGAATCGTAAGAAGTAAGATGCAATATTATCATCTTCCTTCATCTTTAGTTGTTCGAACTGACCTCTATAAGTTTAAAGATTTGTTGCTTTGGATTTTGAATCTCCTTCATAAATATTTTGAATTTTTTCCCAAATCTCTTTAGTGGATTTACAATGCATAACTTTGTTGTATATTGATTCACCAAGACCATTAAAAAGTGCATTTGTGGCTTTGGAATTATTTTGAATGAGTTTTATTTCTCTTTCACTTGTTAGAAAAACTGTTGGTTCTTTGTATCCATATACTATAGATTTCCAAATTTCAAATCCATGTGCATGTATATATGTTTTAATCCTTCTTCTCTAGAATGCATACAATTTTCAATCAAATTGTGGTATTCCATGTTTATACATGTATTTTCTCACCATGATATACCTTTGAGTGGTTAAACTGATTTTTGAAGGAACTGACTCTGATACCAATTGTTGGATCTGAGAGTGGGGGTGAATTAGTAATAGATAAATAATCCCTTTTAACCACAAAATTAAAGTGTTATATCAATGTGGAATTATCATCCAATAGTTGCAGAGTGCATAAAAAATAAAAAAATGAGAAATAATACAGATCCAAAGTACATCAGTGTTTTTACGTGGAAACCAAAAGTCGGACAAAACCACAGATTGTTTCTTCTTATGTCTTTAAGAATTATATTCATTGGATGCACCAACTTCCTTTTTTTTCCAGCTGCAACTAGAAGGAGGCTCCAACCCCCTATTTTCTCAGGCTACAACCTAAAGGAAGCTCTAACTCCCAAATTCTCTGGCTACAGCCAGAAGGAGGCTACAACCCCCTAGGTTCTTAGAATACAACCTGAGGGAATCTCCAAATCCCCAATTCTCTAGCTACAACTATAAGGAGGCTACAACTGATCCAGATTATTTTTGGCACGAAATGAGAGCGGAGATATAATAAAGAAATGCACAGAGATATCGCATATATCCAGTAATATAACAGAAATATATCAGAGATGCAACCATAAAGACAGAGATACATTAATACATGATTTCTATTAATGAAAGAAATGTACAGAGACTGTAAAAATATAGACTAAAAGACTCGCTAGAATGGTGGCAACTTATCTCTAAGAAGAGATGTGATGGCTACTCGCATTCGCAAGAAGATGATTACAATGAGGCTCTGAAGGCCTTTTTACAATAAACGAGAATTCCAAAAGTCCTATATATCCAAAAACCTAACCCTGGGAGATGAAGCGCCAAAATTCATGTGGGCCCCGTTTGGGTAAGTGAGTACATCAACTTCCCGGGGTCGTAACTTTTGCATACGATCTCTGTTTTAGGCGTTTGATAGCTCGTTGGAAAGGTATCGTTGAGGAGATTAATTTTGGGGGCTCAATTATGCCTTTGGCTATCATTCAGAACATCGATCTTGAAAAACCTTCATTTGGACCCTCAAAATGGCCCCAGAAGTTAAAACCTGCTAAAAATAGTAAATTGCCAAAATTGCCATAAAGTTGTTTTGAGACAGTTGGAAAAGGTGGGTGGCCACCAATATCCACCTGGATCAATCCTCCCTCCTTAGGAAGCAATGGTCTCCATTGCATTGAGTTCCCGGGGGAGAAGGAAAAGCGTTTGTTGAATCTGCATCTTGGTGAGTTGCTTGTCTTGTTGGAGACATCGCCCTGCTTCGTTTGTTGAAGGTTGTCACGAACCTGTGGCTGGAAGGGCTAGACCTTTTTAACCAGTTTGGCTACATGAGATGACTGTGTGTAGAAGGAATCTTTGTGCTTTCTTGCAACCTTTTCGACCTTCTTCTATTGGATAAAAGGTGCTTGGGTCAAAGCTGTGGTGGTTGCAGTATCCTTTTGTTCCCCTTTTGAACAGATTGTGGAGAAGATGGATTTTGTAGTATGAGATACTACCTTGCAGCACTGTTTAGGTGGAGCAGTAGTTGGAACTACCTCTGGTATCCTGTAGATATGACCCCCTAGAGTAATAATGACACTACGAGGTCAAGACTCATAGATAGGATGGAGTTTCCACATATATGGCTGACCCAAGAGAACATCACAGACATCCAATGGGGCAACATCACATAATACCTCATCCTTGAAGGGTTGGATGTCATATGATAATCGACACTGCTCGCTGACATGAAGATCTCGTCCTTGGCGAAGCCACCCGATGCTGTATGGTTGTGGGTGTGGTGTTGTCGACAATCCCAACTGTTTGACGACCTCTGCTGAGATGAGGTTCTTTTGGCTTCCACTATCAGGAATAAAATGCAGTGGGGTCCCCTTCACCCACATCTATGAATGAAAAAGGTGCTCCCCCTCTTCTGGATCTATTGGTTCTTCTGGTTGAATTGCTGCGGTCGTGACAATAGCAGTGGGGTCTACATCGATGATCTGTCTTTTACTAGTATTTTCATAATCAGATTTTAAATCAGGGTTCGGCTCCTTTTCTTTGATATCGGCCACTAATGAATATTTTGAGTGACATTCATCCATGTTGTGCCAGGGGCTTTTGTGGAAATCGCACCATTTTTCGGTGTCCTTCTTTGTCTTCCCGTGACCCTTCTTTTCCTATGGCTTGGACTGGTTTTTGGGAGACTGTTTGTTACGGTTGTCTTTGTGGATTTGCAGACCCAAACTCCCATTTGTTTTGGTGCTTAAATTTCTGCTCGATTTTAACAGCATATTGATGGGCAGTACCGAGTGATGAGATGTCCAGAAAATCCATTTCAGTTTTGATGTATCTGTGTAGAGCCCCATGGTATTTCAGAACCAAATGTCATTCAGATTCTTTGATACCTAGCTTGGTACGCAAGGTATGGAAGGTATTGGTGAACTCTGGAACTGCTTGACACCTCTCTTGCCACAGTGTGGTCCATCTCATGTATTGTTCCTCATAGTTTCCAACAGGGTAGTAGTGTTCCTTTACCGCATCCACAAAAAAATCCCAAGCAGGCTCGGCCCCATATATTCCAGACTCTTATGTGAAACTTTTCATCCAGTAAGTTTCCCACCAATGTTTTACATGGGGGAGAGCCTTAAGGAGTGCGAAGTTGATCTTTTCCTTGTCTGAAAAATTATGAACAGAGAAATAATCTTCTAGCAGATTTAGCCATTTATCTAGGGCATCTGCATTTATTTGACCTCCAAATACGGGAATATCAAAATTAACCTGTACCTTGAAAGGAGAGGTGCCTCCAAAGTGGCCTCTTGATGAATATGCACCTGATGCTATCGGTAGGCGTTGAAGGATGTGGGAAAAATTCTCTATCATTTCGTCCCTCTGTCGCGTGAGAGCTTGCTCAAGCAACAGACTGATAGGATCATCTTCTCCATTGTTTTTCTTTTCTTCCTCCATTGAGGGTTTCTTGGGTGTGCGAGAGCGATTGTCCTCAAGAGAGACAAGCTAGAGACCCAACTTGCTATACTCGGACCTCGTCAGGGACATGCACTGAAAAATGATCAAGAGCAGCCTGCTCTGATACAGCTGATCCGAATTATTTTCGGCACGAAATGAGAGCGGAGATATAATAAAGAAATGCATAGAGATATCATGTATATCTAGTAATATAACAGAAATATATCAGAGATGAAACCATAAACACAGATATACAGTAATAAACGATTTCTATTAATGAAAGAAATGTACAGAGACTATCAAAATATAGAGTGAAAGACTCGCTAGAATGATGGCAGCTTATCTCTGAGAAGAGATGTGACGGCTACTCGCATTCGAAAGAAGATGATTAAAATGAGGCTCTGAAGGCCTTTCTACAATAAATGGGAATTCCAAAATTCCTAGACATCCAAAAACCTAACCCTAGGAGATGAAGCTCCAAAAGTCATGTGGGCCCCATTTGGGTAAGTGAGTACATCAACTTCCCGGGGTCGTAACTTTTGCATACGATCTCTGTTTTAGGCATGTGATAGCTCGTTGGAAAGGTATCATCAAGGAGATTCATTTTTGGGGCTCAATCATGCCTTTGTCTATCATTGAGAACCTTGATCTTGAAAAACCTTCATTTGGACCCTCAAAATGGCCCCAGAAGTTAAAACCTGCTAAAAATAGTAAATTGCCAAAATTGCCATAAAGTTGTTTTGAGCCAGTTGGAAAAGGTGGGTGGCCACCAATATCCACCTGAATAAACAACCCCCTATGTTCTTTGGCTACAACCGAAAGGTGGATACAACAACCCTTCCTTGACCCGTCCAACCACCCTGACATAGAAGTAGAATGATGGAACCATTGTCACACTATCATTGTGAGACATGTTGTTGTAAACCTGTACCAATCAACCTATACCAAAAAACCTGTAACAAACTATACCAATAAACTATAACAACTTGTAAAAATAACTTGTTCCAACATGTACCATGCATCAACCTCTACCTCAACATGTACCATAAAAAAATGCATCAACCATGCACCAGACCTATACAAATAACATGTCACAATAACTTCTTCAAACAACCTATAATCAACATGTACCATAAACAAGCGCATCAAGCATACACCAACCTGTGCCATCAATGAATGCATCAACCATGCATGAAATATGTACCAATCATGCATCAAATACACATAAAATGTGACTCATCAAGATGTAACAACGTCATCAAATCTACACCTCATGTATGTGCCAACTCATCAACTACTTGTCTCAACCATGTACCCAACATGCACCTAAACCAAAAGCCCTCATCAATTTCATCATCCAAATATGATTTGTAAATCTATTATAGGTCTGGTGTATATGATCACATACCTACAAACCTTCCTTAATTTTAACAACTAGAGACTATCATTTTCATCAAGCTTTCCTTTGGTCTCACATGACTAAATTTGTATTAGTCAACAACCCTAACTTCAAACAATCATAAATATGTACCTGTAATGAATAAAGATATAAAAGTAGTACACAATTTTCTTCAGTTTATTTTTTTTAATTCCTTCAGGTTTCGCAGCTTGGAACCTCTTAGAAAAGAAGTTATAGAAAAAATGGCATACCTTTTTGAATTATGGCTTATTCTAGAGAGAGAACTTGTAGAGTATGCCCCACATGGAATATTTGTTTTCTGGATCTGAAAATGGTACACAGAATACCAAAGAATGTACTCTAACTAATACATTTGGTCTTACTTAATTGGGATTTGTTATGAATAAGTTGTGACATTTTTACCCGAAACACCTGTTTTAGACTAGTTTCAGTACTAGCCACAAACCCTATTTTCCATAGTGTAACTCCAAAAATACAATGACCCACAAGATGAAATTTTTATCACATCTACTTGGATATGTTTCCTCAATGGAATCCCCATTTCATAGTCTGAATCATTCTAAAAAATAAATTATTGCGAAAATGGTGAGATGACCCATACATAACATACCTTAGAAAGCATCATCAAAATAATTTATCCTCCCTTGGATTTCGGCCTTCTTTACTTTACCTTCCCTTTGAAATTCACCTTAGATATCCTTTGATTACCTCAGTCACTTGTAGATATTCAATATTCTCAAGTGTGATTAAAATGAGAGACTCTTGCCTCTTATTTATACATTTATTTACCTTCCTTAAGGAGTTACCTTCTAACCATCTTAAACCACTTTCCTTATTTTAGAGCTAACCCACTTCTAACCACTTTTCCACTTAGTAATATCTCCATTAGATTTATTCTTTAAATAATTTGTTTTGTATCCAATTTGACTTATGGTACACTCATCACTTCATTTTATTATTTTCCCTCTAAAATCTCTTAAACTACCTTCCTTATTTTAGGGTTAACCCACTTATAACAACGTGTCCACTTAACTTAACCACTTTCCATAATTAGTCATTTCTCCATTAAATTTATTATTTAAATAATTTATTTTGTATTCTCTTTGAATTATAGTACCCTCATCACTTCACTTTATTATATAATAATTTTTTCTTTGCAAACACTTTAACTACTTTGACTTTTTGGGGCTTCTAGATGACTCATGAGGGTTCTCCAACTTCACATGGCCATAACTCTCTAACCGTGAAGAGTTATGTAACGTTCCACATACAACTGGAAATGAAATGAAATGTAATATCCATCTATAATAGTCTTAAATGAAAATATAGCAAGTCTCATACAATTATTCATCAAAAAAACTTGGGTCCATTGCCCAAACCTTTGTTCTATCAGAATTCACTTCTGGACTTTCTTCAAGGGTTGACATCGATGACAACCAACCCAAATAATAATAAAAAATATCATGAGAGGAAAATATTTGGGTGATATATTGGATTGATGTATGGTACAACTGGTGAAAGAGGTGTTGGAATACTGAGAGGGGGGGGGGTGAATCAATATTACCCTTTTTCAATAATTAGCAATTACTTTTTATATATTATTGATTATCACAATGAATCAACAATGAATTGTATGCAAAATAAATTATAAAAATATATTATGAATTGACTACAGAGACAATTTGTTCTCACCACCCTTCCTGATTTATATAATTTTTAAACCGGTGTGATTTATGATGCAGTGTGTCCTTTTGTTTGGACCATCACACCTCTTCATTTAAATTAACTATAATCATTATTTTATCATTCTTACTTTGGATGATTTTCATAAGCTGATCACAGATATGGATTAATTTCATATTTTAACTCAATCCCAAATCTTTGCATTTATTTCAGAAACCGATTTCTGTAGAGGTGCTTCCTTCAAACCATTACATGTGACCGATAAAAATAAACCACGGGCTTATCAACTTTAGTAGCGTATTATATTATGCCTTTTAAATATCTTACCATGTGACCAATGGCAGTATCTAGATGTTAGGCCAAACAAACTCTTGAGAACTTATTAGAATCAATGGTCGCGATTTAATCTCATGATGAGATGGATGACAGTCGAGACATTGGGACTTTCAACCTGTGTTGACAGCCCAACATTTCTTTAACATTATATATCAATTAAATGATCCATGTAGCTGCCTAACTGGGGTCATATATTTTTTTGTTCTTCATAAGAAATTTTCGAAATGACAATTGTAACTTTTTGGTTTTCCCTATTGTTTTTTTCATGCTTCGTTCATGACTGAAATCATGAAAATGAAGCATTAAAACTTATGAATGTGTTACCATTCTATTTGAAAAAATTATGAAAGGAAAAATGTCTCTATAGTATATTAATGAAGTCTTGTTCCTTGCTATGAAGAATATTCTCTTTGTTTCGATTCCTTGAATGTCAAGCATGCTTATGGATTGTTAATTATATCAACAAAGGACCTTTTGAGTTGAGCATTGATATGGTTTTAGTGTGGTCCTTGGTCATATGTTCCCTTGTCTCTAGGCTTTGATTTATAGGTTTCACTCTCCCAAACTTTACGACCAAACCCACTTTGTTGTGCACTCATTTTATTATTAATTCTCTAGTCATGGCCTGTACTACATGAGAGGTGGCAATACGATTACAGTCAACCCATCATTTCAAGGCTTGTTCTTGGGATTTGCAACGCCCCTCGCATTCATTGCCTATATTTTCGTTATGAATTTTCTCCTCATATGCCTTAGACTGTTGATGGTTTTCGGGCTCAGGGTATAGCTCTGGTCTGCTCTTACAAACCCTCATACACACTGCATTTGGGTGATTGCATATTGATTCACCATGGCCCCTATTGTTAGAGTCGAAACTAATGGCACTCATACCTTCCTCCTATGCGACGATTCCAGGGAGGATCTTGAGGGTAATGGTTGGCTCATTTTCCTTAAAAAATTCCAAGGTTTCAACCTATAGACTGCTTAGGAATTCACTCTCTCATTCGATGGATGTAGAGCTAAGGTGGGGGCATTCAACTCAAATTCACAGAGGAATTTTTAAGCCAAGCTAAAGGACTCCCTATGAGCAGTCAGATGTGGTTCAAGAATGCTAATATAGAAGAGGTTCCTTGGAGCCTTTTCTTTACATCTCGAAAAATCAAAGGATGTGACAAAGGTATGCCAATATCCTTACTAAAATCTTGATGGGATGGTCCGCTTGTTGTGTTGAAACAGTTTGTCACTTGTGAAGCCCGTTTCGGTTTTGTGTTTCTTTATCATCTGCGTCTGCTCATGAATTTCATAGGGTTTCCTTTAAGCATGCCTTATTATCTATGGAGGAGCCTTTACAAAATGTCTAAAAGGTATAAAAATAAACGTTTAGATTCGAGCCTTTTCCATCACGTTTTAATAAAAATTATACTTGCACATCAATTGAAGTTGCAGAATGATAATTGGGATTCATTTTTAACCAGAAACGGTTTTTCTAACCCCAATGTTGAAGAGGTCGACAAGCCTGTGATTGAAGAAACCTTACTCTACCCTACAACGCCCGTCTCACCTACCCACGCCTATGTTACAGCTAGCTATAGCAATCCCTTACCCGACCCAAAGGTTACTGAGTAGGCCCATGAGCAAGCTACACAGCCTAATGACTCTGTCAAAAATTCAGACAAACCTACAGGCAAGACTCCATCATACTGCAACTTTTCCAATGAATTCTCACAGGTTCGAAAACAAAATGGTACATCAAGTCACCTCGAGGTTTCTTCAATGACTTTAACACCCTAGCCATGGAATTTCTGACACATTACCAGTTCCCAATTCGATACGAGACATGAACCAAAATTTTGAGTTCTTTCAAGCAATCCTCATCCACTCATATTTCTAATCACATCCATGAGTCGAGGAGGAGAAGACATTTAATCAAAGTCCCTCTTCCTGATCAACTATTAGATGAGTGGTTTACCAAATCACTCATTGGACCCATTGCTCATGATGTCTCCATGGGTGGTGTTGTCACTGAAGAGCAGGCGAATAGTCGTGCTCAATATCTCGATCTCGTTTATTTGCAAACAAGAACACTTTATGATTTGATCCCTGATGATCCTTATTCTTCCACAAACCCTACCCCAAAACCTTGAGCATCATATCATGTTGTTGATGGTGTGATTGGTACCTTCCACATTGAGACCCAATTTTTCCCGCTAGTCACACTAGTCCCAAATGTAATAATTTCAATGCAAAAAGTACTCCTACTCCTACTCCAGCCACTGGTAATACTACTAAAGTTAATTATGTTCAATCCACACCTACTAGGAGAAATCCAAATAAAAAGAAAGGAAAGGATAATAATAAGGAGGACATGAATAAAAATCCATAATCTAATAAATCCAAAGCACAAACCACTGATGAGAAAGACAAACGTAAGCCTCACTACCCCTTCCTTATCTGTGGTGATGACCATTACAAAGAAGATGTTCTGAGGTTACTAAGTTCCTCCAAGGAACCAGGAACTAGTCATTCATGACCAAGCTACCCCTTATACTTCAGCATATGTCCTTATGTGTACTGCTGACTCTAAAAAGAACGAAGTTACAGTCGTAACTCAAGCCAAGGATTACTCTCAGTTAAAATAAAAAGTTGATGATATACCACCTTCGTTGGTTCAACCTTCACTCCCAACTTCACCTCCCAATGGTCCTCTTCATCTCAAAATACTGAGTCTCAATATAGTTCTTCTCCCTCCTCCCAAGGGAATAGTTCGAAAGTATATATTTAACCCTTACACTCGTGCTACACAAAACTAAAACATTGTAGAAGATCTTTCGCAAGCACCCTTTGGGATGTTAGCTCTCAAAGTGCTTCAAAGTTTCCCAATGTAGCGAAAGACATTGCTAAATTCCATTGGTGGAATTGATCCCATAGATACTAATATCATAGTCTTTGACTTGGAAGATCACATTCCAAGGCTTCCTCCTCAATTAGCATTCCAAATCCAAGTTGTTCTTGAAAACAAGAACATTTGTAGAACTTTTATTGACGAAGGAGCCTTGACTTGCGTCATGTCCATCACTTGTTGAAAAACCATTGGCTCTCCTACCCTCATTAATGTTGAAATAATGTAACCGCAAAGTGTATTTTGGTTATTATTTGATATATTATTCATTGGATCAATCCCCATTGTGGATTGATCATGTCCGCTATTGTAAAAGACCAAATCCCCTTTTACAGATTGGTCATAATGTAATATAATAAAGGTGGTTATAACCACCTAGAAGAAGAAGTCGGCCCTGCTAGTGAAAAGACACTTTCATGCGTACCATATTTGTATAAATAAGGAGGCTAGCACCTCACTTAGAAACACACTCACTTGTTCATTAACAGACAAGTTTCAGAGCTGTAGTTGGAGAAGAGAGAGAGAGAGAGGCGCATCTTTGGGAGAGAAATTTTTGTATTTGTTTGAGCTATCTCTTAGCATTGTATTGACTATCTATAATAAGGAAGTTTTGATGGGTTTTCTTCCTCAAGAGGGTTCCCAGGATAAATGATGTGTCTCTTGTGATTGTATATTTCTAAGTGATTCCATCTTATGCTATTGTTATCTATTAAAATGAAAAGAACTATAACAATGGCTTAAACATTAACATGGTATCAGAGCCAAGATGAAGAGAGCATCTTTCACAAGAGAAAAGTGAAAAATGTCATTGTTGTTGTACATGCAAATTAGGGATTTTTGTTATTGAGGTATTTGATCCCTAAAACAATATACAAATGTGTGCCCTCCCTCAAGGATCATTTTGGCACCTTCATTGCAAATTTTCAGTGTCTAGATCTCCCAGAAAGTGAAACCCTAGTTTAACAAAGTACGAGAAGTACCGGAAAACTAGAGTACCAGAAGTACAAGAAGTACCAGAGTACCAGAGGTACCAAAAAACCAGAAGGACCAATCCAAAAATTCACAGATCAAGTTTGGAGGGGTAAAAGTTGCATTTTCTCGGATCCAAGCACACCAGGCTACTCGCCTCAGCCAAGCGCACCTGCTGGTAAGTTTAGAATTTGATTTTGAACACTTTCATTTTTTGGACATTTTTTCTAGCTTGAGGTAAAAGATGTCTGCAAGTGTTAAGCTTGTTGACAAGATAGAAGGTGTGGAAAACTTATGTGCCTAGAAGTATAGGATTGGCCTCATTCTTGAAGAGAATGAACTAACAATATTCATCAAAGAAGAAGTGGTGAAGCCTGGTGATGCTACAGGAAAAAAAAAGCACCAAAAGGACACAATTCCCTTAAAAAGCACCAAATTCAGTCAAATATCACTTGATTCCCTATGTTTCATCAAACAAGACTCCGAAAGAAATGTTTGATGCCATAAATATATTATATGAAAGAAAGAATATAAATTGGAAGATGAATCTTAGAACTCAGCTCAAGAATACATTAATGCAGAAGGGAGAATCAATCCAAGAATATTTCTCCAGAATATCCTAATTCAAAGAACAACAAGAAGAAATCGGAGATACTATAGACGAAGATGAACTTTTAATGATGACCCTAAATGGCCTCACAAGACCTTGGGATGCATTCATACAAATGATTTGTGCCATAACTAAGAAACTAATGTTTGATGGTCTATGGGAAGAATGCATTCAAGAAGAGACAAGAGTAGCTAACCGTGAAGAATTACTTGCAAGAGATGATGATCAAGCCCTAGCTACTCACACCAAAGGAGGAAGGAAGAAGTCCTACATCCGAAAAGAGACTTATAAAGAGTCTAAACCTCCAAAAAAATTCAATGATAAAGAATCTCATCCAAGTAGATTTCAGAAGAAAGGACAATGAAAGGAAAGATATTACTCATTCGTACAATGCTACCATTGTGACAAGATGGGACACAATGCAATTTTTTTTCTATCTAGACAAGAAGAGTACATGAGGAAACATAAGAGACCCCATGCCCATGCAGTTGAAGATGAAGAGACACCCGCAAAGATGATAAGAGAATAGATCAAAGACTATGTCTTAATCTCGGCCCTCTCAGGATCGGTAACACATGGAGAGGACACTTCTAGTCTCCTATTCCAAATTGACAATAATGAAGAAATCTATGTAAAATCCTTCCAAGAGGAGAAAATATTTCCTTATGCTATACTTTGCCAAGCTATTCTCAAGAGAACAAAGTGGTTTCTCCAAGAGTATATGCACAAGCCAACATTACAATGAAATTATTCTATTTTTGTATACCATGGCCATGTATTTATAGAATTTTAACAAGGATTTTGATAAATTTATTCAAGTGTGAATGGGAGTACCCTTTTGGGTAGATCCCATCTTTTGAGTAATCACAAGGCAAGATTTTGGGTCGATCTTGGGGTCATGTCTTGAATTACATCATGTTGGAAGTCATTGAGGCTCGAACAAATTCATAAAGGTGTCATTTCTGCATCCATGTGGGTTTCTTCATGGAAAATCATGTAAAACATTCATTGTGCACATTTGGAGTTGTTATAGCTTCTGCAAATGTGTGCACGTTGGCTTTGTTGTAAGTACTAAAAACTTTATGGGTTTTTTGTATAGTTTTGGTCATCTTGCTAGAGTTGATTCTGTAAATATTAGGAGTATGTTGTATCTGTGTTTGTTGTTTCTTCATCCATTATCTATATTTCTATAAAAAAAAAATTGTGATAACATACATATATATCATGATTGTGGAAGCATGATGAAGTCCTCTCTAAAGGAAAACACAGATATAAGATACAATAAGGTTTGGAGAAAAAAAAAAGAAAAAAAAAATAGGTGAATGAAGAAATCACAGAGATCATACTCACAGGATTTACAGAGCTGGAAAGTCATGATGAAACTACAGGACAATAGGAAGATGTTATAATTTAGGATGATGAACCTGTAGCATAGAAGCTTCATATATTGTTCTAATAAATTTGGATTGGAGACTTCTAGTAATGTGAAGATTGAAGTGGTGGAGTCTAAGCCGCAAGATGATAGATTGGAGTTTAGAATGCACAGAAGGTGTCTCAACAACATGAATGGAGTGGAGTTGGGATATAATTCATGAATGAACTTTTCGAAGGATCTTTTTTATGCGATGGTAAATGATGATCTCAAGGGAGCCTGTTGTGATTCCTTGGAACTTATATTATTATCCGTCCAGTTCAAATTGCAAGATTAAGTCCTTAAAATCCATCAGAATGGGGCCTAGAGTGTGTAACCATTCAATACCAAGAACAATGTCACAACCACCCATGTCCATAGAAAACATATTGCATTTCAGGTGATATTGACCAATTTGGAGTCACACATTTTCACATCGTCCCCCACATTTCATGGAACCACCATTGGAAATCATGATTTGAAAATTATTGATGGAATAGATGCAATAATTGACTTCTTGGGAAATGGAGTGATGAATAAATGTATGGGTGCTACAACTATTAAAAAGAATGGTGAATTTCCTATTTTTGATCCAACCAATTAATTTGAGAGTCTGGGGAGCATCGAAGTTAGTGAGAAAATTAAGTGAAATCATGGGGTAAACGTCTGGTTGATCAAAAACTTATTCTTGATTAAGATCCTCAGTCACATCCTGAAAAAGATTTTTTTCCTTACAATTATTCCCCGGAAAATATTTTTCATCACAATTATAACAAAGAACCTTGTGTTGGAATGAATACAATATGGTTCAGGAATGATACAATATGTTGCGATTCCTTGGCTTGTTGAGTAGCTTCCAACCAATTCTAGGGGTGTTTCGTGACAACATGGGAATGAATTTCATATTTGAGGAAGCTGATAAATCATTCCCTATAGAAAGGATATGACATACCCTTCATTTTGAAAGCCAAGTGCTCAAATGAGTAAATAAAGTCTTCCATTATCCCAGACTACTTCAAATGGCCTAAATGGTGGGTGTCAATGTCAAAGTTGTCATAAAGTTCATCCACAAACCGTGTCCAAGAAACATACCCTTGGCATGCCTTTTTTTTCCATTTCCACCATTTGAATCGTTCCACGTCTAGATGTAGGACACCATAACGAAGATTGGCTAAATCTTTAGTAATTCCATGCAAAGAGAAATAATGTTTCATTTGGGTAACCCAGCTTATAGGATCTCATCCATCAAATTTGTTTATCTCAATTCTGGGAGGGACATGGTCTCAAGAAAAGTGGGTAGTATGAGGACCTTGATATTTGGAAGAGTCATGGTCATCCTGATAAGATGTGTGTTCAGAAGAGAATGGGTGCTAGGAATAGCCTAATATGTTTTTTTTGAGGTCTTTTGTGTGGGAACATTGTTCCTTGAGGATCTCGATAGATGAATTGATTGAGATAAGGTTCACACTGATATTCTTGATGTTTTCCTAGTTCTTGTGGGTGTCAGGAATCAAGGCATTGATTTCTTAGGATCATGTTGTAGTTATTTGGACAAATGAGCAGGAAAATGGTATATGGGAAACAAAAGGAGTCTAGAGGGGTGGGTGGGACCATGGGGAAGAAGAGTTTCAAATGATAGGTACCACTACAATCAAAGAGAAAAGGGCGATCGAGAGGGTATGAGCGAAATAAGGGTGTTGAAGAAGGGTTGGGTCCACATTTTTTTTTTGTTAAAAATGATAAGTATCACTAGAATCGGGGTGAAGAGAGGAACCGAGTGGGTTAGGTCCCAAACAAGTGTGCCAGCTGGAACACTATAATTTTTTATATTTTTTACTCTTGTGAAGTTATACTCCAGCCAGAATAATATTCGGTGACAAAATTCCCAAATCCTTAACATGAAGAAATATGTATTAATTTCACAACCAGAATGTAGAAGGCACAGTTGTATGGAAATAGATATTGTTTGTTCTATTTTTTGTTTTTTCCCCCACGGGTAGGATATTAAAAGTTTCTATAGACAAGGGTTTTCCCTGTGCTATATCTCTTTGATATGCATGCACCAACTAAGAAGGCTAGAATGTACCCTTAGTCGAACTACCCAACTACCCAGGTACTAGAGAGTATCTTCCCAAGTGTTGTTCTCAGTGGCATTATAACAATGGGGCGGCCAATCAGTTTATCTATGCAGGGTTTCAAGAGATCTAGGTCGACCTATATACAGGTGTTGTCTGATGCGCTACCACTCAAAGGGGTGCCAAAAAAGGCTACAAGGGTGGCTAACATATGTGCACTTAAGTACAACTTGTATTTCTTATGTGTATGACTTCCCGACTGCACGTTTATGTGTGTAACAACAAATCTCTATAGTTTGAAGACGTCAGAATACGTCTCTACCCTGAAAATTTTTAACCCACAATTTTCTGTCGAGGAAGGTGATTTGATACCACTTGTAGTATTCCATATATAAAATAGTATTTAGAACATAAATATTTTAGCTAGAAATGGAAGAGAAACAATTATATAACCATAACAATACCGGAATAACACCAAAAATAACACTTGGATTACTAATAGCAATGTTCACTTACTCTTCGAGGGGGAAACCTCTTGTAGAGCAGAGCTCTATTACAATAATATCCAAGACAAGTTTTATCATACCCACTACTCCTATTTATACTAAATCTATCCATCCAAAAGAACAATCTAGAGGAAGATCCTTCTAGAAGCATAAGCTTCTATTAGGTCTTCTTACATTTGACTTTTTCTTTCTTATTGCTAGGCCTTATTAATATTTTCCTTTTTTACATGGAATTAAATTATTCTACCTATGT
>ML778688.1:375483-388091 GCA_009831015.1 Picea engelmannii | reverse complement strand
TTTAGCTGAATTGGATTTAATTGATTGACTGACTCTTACTGGGTCAAGTTTAACCATCTAAATTAGATTTAACTCATTGACTCTTACGAGTCAAGTTTAACCCAAGAACTCACTGGTGTGGTTCTGTGTGGAAGACAAAACAGGTTGGCAAAGAAAATGCATCTGGTAGCAGGTCAGAAGGAAAGTTAATCATGAACTGAATGCAACTTGTTTGTTTGGAAGCCACTAGATATCCGACTGTTGTACCTCTGCTTTCAAGAACTAACCAATGTGCAATCTAGGGCTGGAAAATGTGTCCATTAATGTTTGGAATGTCCAGTACTTGCGCAAGCTTAGATTTTGTAAGGGTCACAAAAATATTTATTCCGTGCCTTTTATATCTGATTGCTCAATGGAAATTTGGCAGATAAATCAACTAGGTAGGAGGAGTGTTTTAGCAACTATATCAAAACTGGTGGATCGTGGAAGAACTACGACAACAGTTGTTCCAAATCCATCCATTTCTACAATTCTGTGACGAAGTATGCTCTGTTTTCATCATTTCCTCCCAGCATGATTGACCTCTTGCACCTATTTCATTACCAACAAACATTCTTGGGATCTTATTGCAAGGGAACAAACTACAGACGTTTGCACTTAGCTTCGCCACACCTTGCGGCATTTTGGAATAGCACCCTATACTTTAAATGCTTTCCTGGTTTTAAAACACGACCTTTCCCAACATGGAATATGATAGGCACAAAATTGTGCATATAAGGCCTCGCTCCTTTTTCTAGAGATGAGAACGTAGAAGTAAAAAAGAAAATCTCTTGTCTACCGTAATGTCTTCACGTCTCGCAACTAATGACATCATATATTGAGCGATATCATCACCTAACCCTAGCCTATGAAAGGCAAGATGGAGAATTCATTAATTAAGTAATGTCATGATGGGAATATACCCACTTTGATATGATAGAAAAAACATAGAGGTTCATGATGGTGATTGGATCATAACCCATGACAACATTATCTCTTGAATGAGCTAGCATGCTTTAAAACCTCTTTGATAAATCAATAATGATTGCTTGGGATGAAGTGTTCTACAAGATCGATGCATCAAAATGTTATTAGTGAGAGAAATTTACAAGATCAATGCATCAAAATGCTATTTTGGAGTGCTAGTGACAACAATTAATTTTCATCATGTAGTTGAGTAGATGTTGTGTAAGTACCTCAACATTGCTAGATTTCGGCATGTTAGAAAGAAAATTACATGTTTTTAGTGAATCATCTAGAGCTTCTAAGGAATCCATCATTGCCAATAGATGTATATCTGTAAAGACAGTGATGCTTTGAATGATGATACCAAGGATAGTGATATCCTTATACTTCAAGCTGTGGTTGTCACTATTTAACAACTTAGATGGTACTTTAAAAATGGTTTCCAAGTAGCTTGGGACTTCGATAAAGACTTTTTATTATACATATACATTGATATAAAATACCATGCGCAATGAATATACTACCTAATATAGGAGACATATTCTGACTTTCTTACTTGGATTTCATCATCAAAATAGATGTTCATGAAGAGTACAATAGGATTGAGTGAGGAGAACAACTTGAAACTACTCTAGTGCCACTTTGTAAGAATGGAACGAGACTTTAAGTGGGTTTTTCTAGGTACTAGAGAGTAGGAAGTGAAGTAGGTGATAGATTTATCAAGGGAGGATCATGATTTTTAGAGGCCGCCAAATATACACTTAAAGTGGGGGCCTAAGTGCCAATGCACATGATAGGTGAAAGTGTAGGGGGGGACAAGAAACAAAGTTACGCATAGAGGGAATGGATCGGACATCTAGACCTCATAAATGTGAAGAGAGGGAATTGTCATGAAACAAGGTTACACATAGAGGGAATAGGTAGGACATATCTAACTCATAAATGTGAAGAGAATGTGAAAAATCATAAAGTTCTATAGGTTTGAGTTGTGGGAGAGGTTAAGGAAGCAAGAATGGATTAATATTTATTAAAACTTGTTGGCTTACTGAGAGTGGAGGTGGGGTGGGGGTGAATCAGTAATACAGAAATAATCCTTTTAAACCACAAAATGCAAGTGTTATATCAATGTAGTAGAGTGTTTTTTCTAATATGTATTTAAGAATTACATTCATTGGAAGCACCAACCTCCTTTGTTTTTTAGCTATAACTGGAAGGAGGCTCAAACCCCCTAGTTTCTCAGGATACAACCTAAAGGAAGCTCCAACTCCCTAATTCTCTTGCTATAACCAGAAGGAGGCTAAAACCTTAGGGAATCTCCAACTCTCCAATTCTCTAGCTACAACCACATGTCCTTGACCCATCCAACCTCCCTCATGTAGAAGTAGAATGATATAACCATTGCCACACTATCACTGTGAGATATATTGTTGTAAACATGTATCAATCAATATATTGTTGTAAACATGTATAAATCAACATGCACCAAACAACCTGTAAGTACCTTGTACCATAAACAAATGCATCATCCCTACACAAAACATGTACAAATAACGTATCACAATAACCTGTAATCAACACGTACCATAAACAAGTGTATCAACCATGCACCAACTTGTACCTCAACCTTTTCCATCAACTAGTGCATCAACCATGCACCAAATATGTACAAATCATGCATCAAATACACATAAAATATGAATCATCAAGATGTACCAACATCATAAACTATACACCTCATGTATGTGCCAACTCATCAACTACTTGTCTCAACCATGTAACCAACATGTACCTCAACCAAAATCCCTCATCAATTTCATTATTCAAATCTGATTTGTAAATCTGTAATAGACCTGGTGTATATGATCACATACCTGCAAACCTTCCTTAATTTTGACAACAAGAGACTATCATTTTCATCAAACTTTGCTTTAGTCTCACATGACTAATTTTTCAGTAGTCAAGAAACTTAACTTGAAATTACCTGTAATGAATAAAGATCTGAAAATAGTGCTCAATGTTCTTCAATGTATTTAATGCAATTCCTCCATGTTTCACTACTTGGAACCTCTCAGAAAATGATTTATAGAAAAAATGACATACCTTGTTGAATTATGGCTTATTCTAGAGAGCGAACTTGTAGAGTGTGCCACGCCCGGAATATTTGGTGTATGGATCTAAAAATTGTACATAGAATACTAAAGACTGTACTCTAACCAATACATTTGGTCTTATTAAATTTGGATCTGTTATGAATAAGTTGTGATTTTTTTACCCAAAACACACGTTTTAGACTAGTTTCATGACTATCCACAAACCATATTTTCGACGGAGTGTAACTCCAAAAATACAATGACCCAAAAGATGGAATTTTTATCACAACTACTTGGATATGTTTCCTCAATGACCTCCCAATTTCGCGGTCTGAATCATTCTAGAAAAAAGTTAATTGTGAAAATGGTGAGATAACGTGTAAATAACATACCTTACAAAACATCATCAAAAGAATTTATCCTCCCTTGAATTTTGGCCTTCTTTACTTCATCGTCCCTCTGAAATTCACCTTAGACATCCTTTGGTTACCTCGGTCACTTGTATATATTCAATATGATCAAGTGTGATTAAAATGAGAGACCCTTGTCTCTTATTTATACTTTTATGTAGCTTCATCAAGGGGTTACCTTCTAACCATCTTAAACCATTTCCCTTATTTTAGAGCTAACCCACTTCTAACCACTTGTATACTTCATAATTTCTCCATTAACTTTATTCTTTAAATAATTTATTTTTTATCTACTTTGAATTATAGTACACTCATCACTTCACTTTATTATTTACCTTCTAAAATCTCTTAAACCACTTTCCTTATTTCAGGGCTGACCCGCTTATAACCACTTGTCCACTTAACTTAACCAATTTCCATAATTAGTAAGTTCCTCATTAATTTTATTATTTAAATAAATTTTTTTGCATCCTCTTTGACTTATAGTACACTCATACATTCACTTTATTATTTAAATAATTTATTCTTTGCAAACACTTTGACTACTTTGACCTTTTGGGGCTTCTAGATGACTCATGAGGGTTCTCCAAGTTCACATGGCCATAAATCTCTAAATGTGAGAAGTTATGCAACGTTCCACATACCACCAAAAATGGAATGAAATGTATTATCCATAAAGAATAGTAATACCTGCAAATATATCAAAACTCATACCCTTATCCATAAAACAAACTTGGGTCCATTACCTATTTAACCATTGTGCTACCAAAATTATCTACTGAACTTACCAAGAATTTACCTTTTCATCTGATAAATCTCTCCCCTTTGTTATCAACGACAAATGTATCTTTCCATCCGAGGTTGCTCATCCTGATTGAACTCTTCTTTAAACTTATCTCCCAACCTGAACTGTCCTCTTTATTGTGCTTCCTCGTGTAAATATAAGATATACAAGATAAGAATTCAAAAGCATTCATTTTGGAGTATAAATTATTATGAGTATCTGGTGAAGATACTAAAAGGATTCCCTTGGAAGTGATTCTATAAATATTTCTTCCACTTGTTATTTTGTGCCCACATATTCAACTCTGATGTTGTTCTCTGCAACTTGTTCCCGTAGAAATTGAAACTTGATTGGAATGTGCTTCGTATTGGAGTTCATCACTCGGTTCTTTGAGATAGTGATGGCTCTTTTATTATCACAATAGATTGGAATGAGCGCATCATAGTCAACCTATATATCTGTCAATGTTTGTTTCATACATAGAACCTGAGTACAACATCTTGTTGTCGCAATATACTTTGATTCGGTTGTAGATAAAGATAATGTTGATTATTTCTTTCTTAGACAAGATACTAAACAGTCACCCAAGTAGAACGTTTCCCCACTCATGCTTCGTCGATCATCAATGCAACCATCCCAATCTACATCTGTGTAGGAAATAAGTGATAGATCATTTCCTTTTGGATGCCATAATCCAAACTCCTATGTTCCTTTGAGATATCTGAAAATGTTCTTTACTGCTAATACATGTGATTTCTTTGGTGCTTCTTGAAATCATGCCACCTGTCCAACTGCCTGCATTACATCTGGTTTGGATGTTGTCACATATAGTAAGCTACCAATCATTGACTTGTATTTCCTTTGGTCTGTAGACTTTGAATCATCATATTTTCTCAACTTGCAACTGGTTTGCATATGAGTGGTAACTCATTTGGAATATTCCATTCTGAACCCCTTTAGCATTTCTTTGATATACTTAGTTTGAGAAATAAAAATTTCTTGGTTACTTTGATGTATCTAAAGACCTAGAAAGAATGATAGTTCTCCATGTAATGACATTTCAAATTCATTATGCATATCCTTTGAAAATTTATTGATGTAACGGTTGATGTCTACACTTTTGTTTTTGAACCCTACATGTTGTAGATATTTATCCAATCTAGAGTACCATTCTCTAGGAACCAGTTGTTCAATTTAGACCTTTTCTTCAAGATCCCCATTCAGAAAAGATGATTTCACGTCCATATCTTTCCATACTTTTCAAGACTCTGTTACACAATTGTCCATAATTTTGACTCATATGTCCCTGTACTATCATGAAATATTGTACTTCTCCTAATAGAATGCAATGAATCTGTCTACTCAAATTCAGAAAGATGCTCAAAGGATGGTTCTCTGGTCTGTCTCAGCTACCACGTATACTCCCCCTGTCTATTATTCATATTATATCGGAGTCTCTAAGACTAATGGATCAGAACAATTCCTACACTGAACTGTATTCATAGTCATCTTCATTAGTAGATTCATCATCTCTCTGATCTCTAACTTCTTTCTTTCTATGTGTGGATTCATCTTTCACTATAGTGCCTGAAAGTAAAATATCTTGAACATGTTCCTTATTTACCTGTCCTTATTTTCTTTCAAATATTTTACAAATCTTTTTGTATCTAACATCTTTCATTTTCTCTGTACAATTTTCTTCATCTCATTTTATTTCCAATCTTGCGATCACTGGGACTTGGTCATTGTTAACATGTTCTTCATGTTTTGAACAACCACTGTCAACATACCAACCATGCTTATTATGCTTATGTTGTAGAGCGAGTGTGAATTCTTCATTTCTATAACGATTCTCCTTTCTTATCCATCTTCTCTTTTGAGGCTCTTGTCTGTGAATTTTTTTGTTCTGTGGTGGTTCTCTATGAGGGACTGTCATTCTACAATCTTTGGCAATGTGTACAAAGTTATTTCACTTGTATCATTCCACTTCAGTGCTCAATGATTCAAACCTATTGTATCTTCTTCTCTATTTTTCACTAGTCCTTCTTGGATAACCATTTTGTGTATGAATTTCAAATTTATTTATGTTTCTGCTATTAGCTTTGCAATTTATAGCTTTATGTCTAAAATTATTGCATCCATAACATAAACCCAAAAAGATAGTTTGATACCTAGGAGTTGAAGATCCTCTGAAAGGAGTTACTCTTATGAATCATTCTTCTTCATGAGGCCTATTTGTTTCTGTCAGTCGTTCATTCTAAAATCTAAATCTTCTTAGTGGAGGAGTGTCCATGTAATTTTCCTTGTAGGTATTCCTATCCCCTTTTATTATTTCTGAATAACTTTTTTGATATGATTCATGTTATGTTGCTTTGGAGATTGATCTATTTTTTTCCTGATTGTATCCAAGTCTAGATTTGTCATGACTAGACCTTTGACTGTTGATAATTCCATCCATTTTTTTTGAGTTTCTCTATATATTTTTCTTTTGAACATCCTTTCTCAATGTGACAATCTCTGTCAATGATCATGTCTCTTTATTTTAACTGTTCTTTGAGTCCTTCTTCAATTCTTTTATATTTTTCTATTTGAACCTTCAATTATGTGATGATCTTCTCTAGTTCTTGAATGTCTTCCTTCTTGACTAGTTCTTCTTGTAGCATCTTTTTTTTCCTCTTTTCTCTTCTTACAACTTCTATGGCAGTCAACAATTCTTCTCGGTACTCAACTTTTGCCTCTTCATATTCTTCTTCGATGTATTATTTATTAGATTCTTCTACTTCCATGAATAGAACTAATTATGTCTTGCTGTAATCGACTTCATCTTCATCTGTTGAGGAGATGTCTTATTCGGTGCATAAACTTTTCTTGAAAACTTTCTTTGTGATTGATTTACCTTTATATGTTTGTTTTCTATTTGAGTAATCTTCTTCATTCCCCTTATTTTTCTTATGAGGAAATTTGTTAGCAAAATGACTAATACCATCAAAATTAAAACAAATCAAGGGAAGCTTACCTTTATATCTGTTGTTGGTTCCCTTGCTCAATCTCTTGGGAACATTGGTCATTTCTTCATAATCTTCCAAGATGACACTGTTGTTGTTATGTTTTGGATGCTTTCAAAGCTGCTTCTTTTATATTTGGATTTTCCTGTTCATTTCTCATTTCATATGTTGTGAAGATTCCATGTAGTTCATCCATGATTATTGAGTGCAGATCCATTCTTTCTTCTAGTGTTCATATCTTATGATCAAATCTCATAGGAAGAGATCTTAGTACCTTCTGAACAGTTACAGATTCTTTAATTTCTTCTCCCAATCCTATGATTTCATTAACTGCTTCACTAATCGTAATAAGTAATATGCAATATTATCATCTTCCTTCATCTTTAGTTGTTCGAAATCACCTCTGTAAGTTTGAAGATTTGTTGCTTTGGCTTTTGAATCTCCTTCATAAATATTTTGAATTTTGTCCCAAATCTCTTTAGTGGATTTACAATGCATAACTTTGGTGTATATTGATTCACCAAGACCATTAAAAAATGCATTTGTGGCTTTGGAATTATTTTGAATGAGTTTTATTGCTCTTTCACTTGTTGGCAAAACTGTTGGTTCTTTGTATCCATATACTATAGATTGTCAAATTTCAAATCCATGTGAATGTATATATGTTTTAATCCTTCTTCTCTAGAATGCATACATTTTTCGATCAAATTGTGGTATTCCATGTTTATACATGTATTTTCTCTCCATGATATACCTTTCAGTGTTTAAACTGATTTTTGAAGGAACCGACTCTGATACCAATTGTTGGATTTGAGAGGGGGGGTGAATTAGTAATAGATAAATAATCCCTTTTAACCACAAAATTAAAGTGTTATATCAATGTGGAATTATCATCCAATAGTTGCAGAGTGCATAAAAAATAAAAAAATGAGAAATAATACAGATCCAAAGTACACCAGTATTTTCATGTGGAAACCCAAAGTGGGACAAAACCATAGATTGTTTCTTCTTATGTCTTTAAGAATTATATTCATTGGAAGCACCAACTTCCTTTGTTTTCCAGTTGCAACTAGAAGGAGGCTCCAACCCCCTATTTTCTCAGGCTACAACCTAAAGGAAGCTCTAACTCCCCAATTCTCTGGCTACAACCAGAAGGAGGCTACAACACCCTAGTTTCTTAGGCTACAACCTGAGGGAAAATCCAAATCCCAAATTCTCTGGCTAGAACTATGAGGCTACAACCCCCTATGTTCTCTGGATACAACCGAAAGGTGGATACAACAACCCTTCATTGACCCATCCAACCACCCTGACCTAGAAGTAGAATGATGGAACCACTGTCACACTATCATTGTGAGACATGTTGTTGTAAACCTGTACCAATCAACCTATACCAGACAACCTGTAACAAATTGTACCAATAACCTGTAACAACATGTACCAATAACCTGTACCAACATGTACCATGCATCAACCTCTACCTCGACATGTACCATAAAAAAATGCATCAACCATGCACCATACCTATACAAATAACATGTCACAATAACCTGTTCAAACAACCTATAATCAACATGTACCATAAACAAGTGCATCAACCATACACCAACCTATACCATCAGTGAATGCATCAACCATGCACCAAATATGTACCAATCATGCATCAAATACACATAAAATGTGACTCATCAAGATGTAACAACGTCATCAAATATACACCTCATGTATGTGCCAACTCATCAACTACTTGTCTCAACCATGTACCCAACATGTACCTGAACCAAAAACCCTCATCAATTTCATCATCCAAATATGATTTGTAAATCTATAATAGGTCTGGTGTATATGATCACATATCTACAAACCTTCCTTAATTTTAACAACTAGAGACTATAATTTTCATCAAAATTTCCTTTGGTCTCACATGACTAAATTTGGATTAGTAAACAACAATAACTTCAAGCAATCATAAATATGTACCTGTAATGAATAAAGATATAAAAATAGTACACAATTTTCTTCAGTTTATTTTTTTTAATTCCTTCAGGTTTCGCAGCTTGAAACCTCTCAGAAAAGAAGTTATAGAAAAAATGGCATACCTTGTTGAATTATGGCTTATTCTAGAGAGAGAACTTGTAGAGCATGCCCCGCATGGAATATTTGTTTTCTGGATCTGAAAATGGTACACAAAATACCAAAGAATATACTCTAAATAATACATTTGGTCTTACTTAATTGGGATTTTTTATGAATAAGTTGTGACATTTTTACCCGAAACACCTATTTTAGACTAGTTTCACGACTAGCCACAAACCCTATTTTCCACAGTGTAACTCCAAAAATACAATGACCCACAAGATGAAATTTTTATCATAGCTACTTGGATATGTTTTCTTAATGGACTCCCCATTTCACAATCTGAGTCATTCTAAAAAAAAAAGTATTGCGGAAATGGTGAGATAACCCGTAGATAACATACCTTAGAAAGCATCATCAAAATAATTTATCCTATATTACCCTTTTTCAATAATTAGCAATTACTTTTTATATTTTATTGATTATCACAATGAATCAACAATGAATTGTATGCAAAATAAATTATAAAAATATATCTAACAACAATTACAAGTTTTATAAAGAATATTGAAGGACATCAATCATGTTTATAGAACCAACTCTAGGAGACACCAATCCCCTTCTTCAGGGCACCAACTCCCTCGTCTTTAGGGAACCAACCCTAGGAAGCTCCAACTACCTTGTATTTAGGGCACCAACCCTAGGAAGCTCCAACTCACTTATGTTATACAATTTTATTAGCAAGGATATGAATCCTTCCATGCTACTCCCTTCCACCCTCACTGCACAAGTATCTTCATCTTTCCTTCTTGGAATCTGCTTCAGCTTTTGATCTTCTGATCTGGACTACAAAGACAATTTATGCTCACCACTCTTCCTTGTTTATATAATTTTTAAACTGGTGTGATTTATGATGCAGCGTGTCCTTTTGTTTGGACCATCACACCTCTTCATTTAAATTAACCATAATCATTGTTTTATCATTCTTACTGTGGATGATTTTCATAAAATGATCACATATATGGATCAATTTCATATTTTAACTCAATCCTGAATCTCTGCATTTATTTCAGAAAATGATTTCTGTAGAGGTGCTTCCTTCAAACCATTACATGTGACCGATAACAAAAAACCATGGGCTTATAAACTTTAGCGACGCATTATATTCTGCCTTTTAAATATCTTACCATGTGACCAATGGCAGTATCCAGACGTTAGGCCAAACAAACTCTTGAGAAGTTATTAGAATCAATGTTCATGATTTAATCTCATTATGAGATGGATGACAGTTGAGACTTTGGGACTTTCAACCTGTGTTGGCACCCCAACATTTTTTTAACATTTTATATCAATTAAATGATCCATGTAGCTGCCTAACTCGGGTCATAAAAATTTTTGTTCTTTATAAGAAATTTTCGAAATGACAATTGTAATCTTTTGGTTTTCCCTATTGTTTTTTTCATGCTTCGTTCATGACTGAAATCATGAAAACGAAGCATTAAAACTTACAAATGCGTTACCATTCTATTTGGAAATTTTATCAAAAGGAAAAATGTCTCTATAGTTTAATAATGAAGCCTTGTTCCTTGCTATGAAGACTATTCTCTTTGCTTCGATTCCTTGAATGTCAAGCATGAAAATCATATCTAGTCTCTATACTTCAATGGATCTAAATCTAATGAAGGAGTCGGCGCATGATGCGTGCTCATTGATCGAGCAGGTAAAAAAACTTTGACCACTTGCCTGTTAGAATTTGAATGCACAAACAATACGGTCGAATACGAGGCACTCCTACAAGGTCTTAGAAAGGCACTAGATTTGAGAGTTTAGAATTTAATAGTCTTTGGTGATTCAAAAATTGTGGTCAGACAGGTAAGAAATTTCATTCGTTGTCTATCTCCACACCTAAAAAGCTATCAAACTGTGATATGGAATCTAATGAACAAATTTTATGCGTTTAACATTAATTCTATTCCAAGATTGAACAATTTTGAGGCTGATTTGTTGGCTAATGTCGCTTCTAAACTTTTTCCTACAAAAGGCCTTTCTCCAAATGTCTTTTTAGTCGAGTTTTTATTCAGACCATCCATCTCGGACAACATCACTAATTGGAGAGTTTTCGATGACGATCAACAGATCATCAATTTTCTGCACATGGAAGATACTTTTCAAGGTGCAGTTATCGATGAAGGTACCCATGACGAAGACCTTCACAATTTTACGGTAAGATTGGACCCAAGATCTCCAGAATCAACATCAGATCTGGTAAATTCAATCCCAAAATCTATTGTAAGATTAGAAATTTTTTATGATTTACATGATAAATTCAGAAAATCAGTGAATCGTAAAACGAATAGTTCTTCCTTGACCCATGAAAAGGTGAATCTAGGAACTAAAGATAACCCACAATGCATCAATTTGGGGATGGGATGTTCTGAGTAGGAAAAGTCAGCATTTATTAAGTTGTTTAAGGAATTTAAGGATCTCTTTTCTTGGACATATGGTGACCTAAAAACCTTTGATCCTAACATCATACAACACATTATTCCCATGAAACCCCAAACTTGAAGCCCTAGACTCAACCTTTTCAACAAAAGCTAACAAAGATGCACCCAAAACTTGAACCAACGACTAAGAAAGATCTAAACAAACTTTTGAATGCTAAGATAATATTCCCAGTAAGACATAGACAGTGGGTCTCTAATATTGTCCCTGTAAGGAAGAAAAGTGGTGAAATCTGACTATGTGTCGATTTCCAAAATTTAAACCGAGCATCTGATAAAGACAACTACCCTGTTCCTCCCATGGAACAGATTCTCCAACAGGTATCCAGTTCTGAAATATTATCTCTGTTGGATGGTTTTTTAGGGTATAACCAAGTCCTCATGTCTCCCCCAGACCAGCTGAAAACCACTTTCCATACTCCATGGGGTACCTATGTTTATAAAAAGATGCCCTTCGGTCTTATAAATGCTGGTGCCACTTTTCAGAGAGCGATGGATATTTCTTTCCATGGTCTTATCAATCAATCTGTAGTATTCTATCTAGATGATGTCACTATCTTCTCAAAGAATAAAGGAGATCATTTAGCTCATCTAAGATCTGTTATGTAATGATGTCGTAAGTACGACATCTCTTTAAATCCCAAAAAATATGTCTTTGCAATGGAACAAGGAAAGCTGCTCGGATTTATTGTATCCAATGAAGGGATGGTCATTGACCTTGAAAGGACTCAAGTCATTTCAAAACTCCCCCCCCC
>ML778688.1:328021-375478 GCA_009831015.1 Picea engelmannii | reverse complement strand
TTCAGAAATGGTCAGGCCATTACAGAATTGAATAAAAAAGGATGTGCAGTACCATTGGGGACCTCTAGAAATTCAATCTTTTGAATCAATAAAAAATGCCATATTAGAGGCTCCATCCCTAATGAGCCCTGACTTTTCACGAGATTTCACTCTCTATATGTTTGCCTTTGATCGGTTTTTTGCCACTGTCCTAACCCAAAAGAATGTTGAAAACAACAAAGTTCCTATTTCCTTTATGAGCTCAACCTTTAAGGGAGCAGAGCTTAATTACCCAGTAGTAGATCAGGAGGCTTATGCTGTTTTTGAAGCAGTAAAACACTTTCGATCTTATCTACTAAAATCTAGGACAAAAGTCATTGTCCCTTACCCTGCTGTCAGAAATTTGTTAGTACAGAAAGAACTGGGTGAAAAAAGGGCAAATTGGGTCACATACTTACATGAATATGACCTCTAAATAAATCTAACACAAATTGTTACAGGCTAAGGTTTATGGAAATTAGTTTTTGATTCAGCTATAGAACAAGAGAATAAAATTGATATGTTAATTCAAGATCAGCATAATGAAAATCAAATCTGTTGTGTACAAAATCTTACTAGTCCTTGGTATGATGACATGAAGTTTTATCTAATACACAGATCATCTCCCCTTCACCTTGATCCAAAAAAGAGGAGTGCGTTGAGATTAAAATCTTCTTCTTTTCAGCTGGTGAATTGTATATTGTTTTGCCAAAATTTTGATGGAATACTTATGCGTTGTCTGGAAAAAGATAAAGAAGATAAATTCTTATTAGAATTACATGCAGGGGAAGCTGGTGGGTATTTTGGTGGAGAAACCACTTCCCACAAAGTATTAAGGGCAGGGTATTACTGGTCTACTCTTTTTAAAGATGCCCATGCGTTATGTCGCAAATGTGTAATCTGTCAAAAGGCTTCTGGATGAGTACAGAAGTCATCATTCCCACTGCAACCTGTGTCGATAGATTTCCCTTTTCAGCAATGGGGCCTTGAGATTATAGGCCCAATTAACCCCACCTCCTCCCAGCAACATAAATACATCATAACAGTGACAGACTATTTCACCAAATGATCTGAAGCTGCACCATTAAAAGTGGTAAACACCAGTCAGGTAATATCCTTCCTGAATTCAAACATTATCACTCGTTTCGATATTTCTGAATGCCTAGTGTTTGATAATGCTTCTTATTTTTCATCTCTTGGAATGAGTGCTTTTTCTTTAGAAAAAGGAATAAAACTAAAGTATTATGCCAGCTATTACCCCCAAGGAAATGGTTTGGCGGAATTGAACAATAAAAACCTGATCAAGATCATCAAGAGAATCTTCAAAAATAAAAAAAAACTAGCATAATGCACTATTCAATGCAATCTAGGCTGATAGGGTAACTCCAAAAATTGTTGTTGGTAATTCCCCCTTTTTTCTCGTTTACGGTAGGGAAGCAATTCTTCCACCGAATGCTCTTCTTCCATCTCTGCAGTTATCGTAGAAGGTTCAAGAAGAAGACTGTCCTCCTTTGGAAAGTCGGATTAATGCTTTGCTGAAGTTAGAGGAAGTAAGGGCTCAAGAAAAACAAAAATTGGATCAACATCAACTTATTGTCAAAAGCTAGTTCAATTCCAATACTGCCTCAGACAGAAATTTTGAGGTAGGTGATCTTGTCCTTAAGTGGGACAAACCTCATGAGGGGAAAGAAACATACTAAGTTCCAAAACCTATGGTTGGGACCATTCTTAATTGCTGAAAAAATACGTCCCAGTTCTTTCTGCCTGCAGAATTTAGAGGGACAACCAGACACCTTCCCGGTGAATGGCCAAGCTCTCAAAAGTTATTTTACCTAACAACTCTCTGATACACTTTTTGTACATATTTTTATGTTTTGATTTCTTTGCTTTCTTTTTTTCTTTGTTGATTTCTTTTTATTTTCATTTTTGTTTATTGGCCTTTTTGAGTCAAACATGCCTATATTACAGTCTAGCTTAGAAAAAGAGAACATAATGATTCATCTTGAAATAACTGTCAAAGTCTGTCAGAGCATCAGTTGTTGTCTTTCTCTAAAATTGTAGGCTAGTTGAAGATGATATTTTGTTTGAAAGTCGATTTCTCGGTTTCAATTTTCACTTGAAAGTAATCACGATTATTTTTAAAAAGCTCTTTACAATGTCCCTACTCTTAAGAAAAGAAACTCAACGATGACTCCCTGTCCTCAAAAATTAGTTTTCTTAATAAATTGTTTTCAGATCTTGATGAAGGTTAGTTAGAAAAATTTAAGGCCTCGAAAATATTAAGTTGTGTCAAAATTGAAGTTTTCAGCGTCACCCCGCTTTGTTGAATGTGTTTAAAACTATATCAGAATGTGAATAATTTCTTTGAGAGCTGTGGGAAGTGTTTGTAAACCTGTCGGGACACTGAAAAAGTGTATTGGCAGTGGGTAAATGCATGCATTACATCAGGACAACTTTGTCGGGGTACTAAACAGGCCCGCTGGCAGCGAAGCAATGTCAGGTAGAAGGAATTTCTTAGGTATAAATCTTGTTTTTGGCCATGAGCATCCTTCATTCTGATTTGAAATTTCTTGGACAAGACACATACATCAGAGTGGGTTAATTGACATCCCTGATGAGGCTATGGACGCCTGTTGGTAGCAGTGGCCCTGTCAACAGTATTGAAGATGTTAGCTTCAACGTCGTGGCTTTCTTTTGTGAAGTTTGTCGCCAGATTTTGTTCTTTTCACGGCAAAAGTGGGTAGTATGAGGACCTTGGTAATGGGAAGAGTCATAGTCATCTTAATAATATGGTTGTTCAGAAGAGGAATATTTCTAGGAATGGACAAGGAGGTGTTCTTTGAGGTCTTTGATGTGGGAATATTGTTCCTTGAGGATCTCGATAGTCGAATTGATTGAGCTAAGGTTGGCATTGATAGTCTTGAATTCTTCCTCGTCCTAGTGGGTGTCACAAATCAAGGCATTGAGTTCTTGGGCTCGTGTGGTAATCATTTCGATAAATGAGCAGGAAAATGGTATAGGGGAAACAAAAGGGGTCCGGAGGGGTGGGTGGCACCATGAGGAAGAAGGGTGTCAAATGATAGGTACCACTGTGATCAGGGAGAAAAGGGGGTTCAAAGAGATAAGAGCCAAATAAGGGTGGAGGAGAAGTGTTGGGTCCACAAAACCAATTGTGTTAAAAATTGTCGGTATCATTGGAATCAGGGTGACGAGAGTAGCCCAGTGGGACAGGTCCTAAATAAGTGTGTTAGCGAGACCACTATAGTTTTTTTTTAATCCTTCATAGTTATACTTCGACATGAATAATACTACAGTGACGAAATTCCCAAATGCTTAACACGAAGAAATATGTAGTAATTTCACAACCAGGATGTAGAGCGCACAATTGCGCAGCAATAGATCTTGTTTGTTCCATTTTTTTTTTTGTCCCTAGAGGTAGGATATTCAGGGTTTCTCCAGAGAAGGGTTTTCCCTGTGTTATAGATCTCTCATATACGTGCATGGTCCAATAGTAGTACTTGACCAAATATCTCAGGGAACCAACTAACTAGGCTAAACCATGCCCTTAGTCGTACTAACCGACTACCAAGGTACTAGAGACTATCTTCGTGAGTGTTGTTATTGGTGGAACTATAGAATTGGGGCAACCGATCGATTTATATATGGAGGGATTCAGGAGATCTAGTTCGATTTATATACAAGTGTCGTCTGATGCGCTACCACTCGAAGGGTTTCCAACATGGGTTACAAGGGTGGCCAACATATGTGCGCTTAATTACCACTTGTATTTCATACGTGTATGACTCCCCGACCGCATGTTAATGCTCATAATTATAGATCTATGTGTATTTAAGACGCTCGAATATGTCTCTACCCTGAAAAAATGTCTCTACCCTGAAAAAATTTAACCCACAATTTTCTGTCGAGGAAGGTGTTGTGATACCACTTGTAGTATTCTAAATATAAAATAGTATGCAAAACATAAATATTTTATCTAGAAATGGCAGAGAAACAATGATATAACCAGAAAAATACCATAATAACACCAAAAGAGCACTTTGATTACTGATAACAATGCTCACTTGCCTCTCCGACGGGGAAACCTCGAGCAAAGAAGAGCTCTATTAAAATAATATCCAAGACAATATTTATGATACTCTCTACTCCTATTCATACTAAATCTATCTATCCAAAAGAACAATCTAGAGGAATATCCTTATAGAAGATGAAGCTTCTATTAGGTCTTCTTACATTTGACTTATTCTTCCTTATTGCTAGGCCTTATTAATATTGGCCTTTGTTACATGGAATTATATTATTCAACCTACATGCGAGGTTAGTTAGGTTAGGTCCCTAACATTTCTACATTCAAAAATGATTTAAAAAAACACCTAATAGTGATTTTGTGCAGATCGTTGGATTCCAAAAGAAAAACCCAAAAATGTAGAAGAGTTAGACAACACCATTTCACTATTCTTTAACTAATTCCTCATCTTACAAAGTCTTAATATGATGTTTTAATATCACTAATTTTGTTATTCTTTAACTAAATCGTTATGTTACAAAGTTTTAATATACTCTTTTGATATTGAGTACAACCTTAATTTAACATATTTTAAAATTCGAACACAATTCATTTCATTCCCAAGAATTTCGTTACACTCATAATATTAATAAACATTGTAATTAACTTCATATAACTATTGCACATGCATAAATTGAAAAGCGTTCATCACACTTTAATAAAAAGATTAAAAAAAAATTCTAGATATTAATTTTATCACATACTTTATTTTAATAAAATTCTATCATTAAAATATAGAGAAAATGAAAGATGAAAATAAATATCATTGATCTCCTATTGTGATTTTTAAATTATATGAAGGTATACATACCCTATCCCCCTCTATATTGAACTTGTGACCACTTAAGAGAAAATTATGTTCTCAACCATTAGACCCACAATTATATATCTAATAATTGTTACAAAACAACACATACAATATATCCAATACAATAATACTAATCTATTTCTGTTTTCTGGTTAATATTTATTAGAGAAAGGTGATGCCAACTACCATTATTATTATATTTTTTCATTTTAACTATCTAGTTGGTTTATTAATTATGTATTAATTATTTAATACACATATATTATCTTCTGTAAATTCATTAAATAATATTATATTTTTTATTAAATATCTAATAATTGTTACAAACAATACAATACAATGATACTCTTTTATTTATGTTTTCTCATTAATATTTAGTTAATATTTACTAGAGAAAGGTGATACCAACTACCCCTTATTATTATATTATTTCTTTTTAACTATCTAGTTGATTTATTTATTGTGTATTAATTATTTAATGCACCTATATTATCTTCCATAAATTCATTAAATAATATTATATATTTTATTAAATATCTAACAAACAATACAATACAATGATACACTTATATTTATGTTTTCTCATTAATATTTATTAGAGAAAGATAATGCCCACTACTTCTTATTATTATATTATTTCTTGTTAACTAACTAATTGATTATGTATTAATTATTTAATATATTTATATTATTTTTTAAAATTTATTAATTAATATTATATTTTTTATTAAATAATATAAAGTGTTCTAACCACATCTTATTATTATATTATGTTCTTTTAACTAATTACCCTACTTATTTCCTTAAATCTATTATTTTATTTTGATAATAAATTCAAAACCTCAAGATGAAAACCTTCCAATTGAACATATTGTAAATCACTATGGACGTGGCCGTAAAGTTTCTCCATATAATCCAGTTGCTTTATTCCACATATATATATATATATATATATTGCATTATGTTACAGAAGATTTAGAGATCGATCGGTGTTTTCATTGCTTTCTCTTGCAGATTGAGTATCTTCCGGCATTAAGTTGGACAAAGAATGGAGGACATAAAGCGGAGGCTGGTGGAGTTGACTGCATTCTACAGAGATAAGCGAATCAGCTGAAGTGGAACTTGAATACTATACCTACGGAGCTTGAATACTATACCGATACTGTCGAGTTCCTTGAAACCTTCCAGAATCGTGAATTAGTAACACTGGTATGTTTGATTCCTATTTTCGTCGATATGTTGCACACTAATTTATATGTTCTGCAATTGAAGTTTGTATTATTTAGCTGTTAATAAATCCAATTGAAATTTGTACTATTTATATGTTCTGCAATTGAAATTTGTATTATTTAGGTTATGACGGATCTCGATGCTGCTAGTAGCGAGTATATGGACTGGTATGCTATAATCCTCCTCAACTCAACTCGGAACTACTTTCTATAAATACTTTTACAATAACAGTATTAATCTCTACGTGTACTGCAGGGTAATTCAGTTTTTCATTGATGACGACGAAGAAGGTATGATGGTTGTGTTTTTTTCTTTGATATAGACAGATCGAATTCGCACAGTAATGTTAACCTGGATGAATATGTTTTGTTTCTTTGTGCTACGATATTAGAAATTTTTATATGGGAGGAGCTCCTTGCTTATGAACCTCCAAGATAAAAAAATTATTTACCTCCTTGCTTATGAACCTCCTTGCTTAGAATTTTTTATATGGCAGGAGCTCCTTGGATAACACTGTTATTTTTTTGTTATTTAAATGGTTGGATTCAAGGTCTTAAAAAACTTTGGATTATATGAATTTAGCAAATCTGTAAATCTGTAGATTTTATCATTCCTCAATGAATTTAGGGTAAAATCAAATGAAAAAACAGCTAGAACTTCTAGATCATGCTATCTTTTTTTTTTTTCCCCGGATTTGATATAGCTATTGGAAAAAATAGCTATTTTTTGTTGTTTAAATTGCTGAATTAGACATGGTGAAAAATCCTAGAGCACTCTGATTATACAAACATAGCCATTTAAATCAAACAGAAAGCTTCTACTCTGCTATTTTTTTCCCACTTTATATAACTATGATCTAATACAACCTGTTGTTGTATAGTCTATGGTTTATCTATGAACAATATATGTATCTATTTTTTTTATAATCTATTTTATTATTATTATTATTATTATTTGTTAAAATTGCTGGATTCAACATGGTGAAAAACCTAGAGCACTCTGATTATACAAACTTAACCACTTAAATCAAACAGAAAATTTGTACTCTGCTATTTTTTTTCCACTTTAATAACTACGATGTAATACAACTTGTTGTTGTATAGTGTATGATTTATCTATGGAAAAATCTATTTTTTCCATAGGTATCTATTTTTTTTTATTATCTATTTATTATTATTATTATTATTTCTTGTTTAAATTACTTGATTCAATATGCTGAAAAACTTTAAAGCATTATGATTATACAAACTTAGCCACTTAAATTAAACAAAAAGCTTCTACTAAACTATTTTTTTTCCACTTTACATAACTACTATGCAATATAACCTGTTGTTGTATCTGTATATGGTTTATGGACAATACAGTTATCTATATTTTTTATTATTATTTCTAAAAGTCGGTGCCCAACAAAGCAATCTTGACTGCCATTAAAGTTTAAGACAAATTTTATGATCATTTAGAAAATGTTAATATTATGTTAATCTTACCCAATAAGATTTAATGAAAAATAATTTCATTATGTAGTCTTCATCACAAAAAGGAAATCGAACATGACAAATTTACTCAGAAGAGTGGACAAGAGTAATGTAACTCAACTTATATTTGTTACCAGTGCAAATTTTATTAATGAGACGAGTGCTATCACAATTGATTCACTAGATATCAAAATCTGGAAATCTGGAATAGTCACAAGATTCTATTTAGAAGGCACAATAACATTTATGATCACTAATAACGCAATGTAAAATAAAAACAATTTTTTTGATGACAAAAAAACATAACTCAGTTTTTGTTTGAAATTGAATTATATTATTTGCATTGTGATGGTACCAAAAAAAATATTAATTTATCCTGTTTTAGTAATGCCATATTCAATTCAATAGAAAAAAAAAGTATGCAAGTTATCTACGATGTAGTCTTTATTCACATTATTGATGCAGTCCAATTCATTGACCTTGGGTTTGCTGCCATGAAATGAAAGAGAAATCGTGGCAGAATCTAGATGAATTCCTTGACCTTGGGTTTGCTGCCATGAAATGAAAGAGAGATCGTGGAAGTCTAGATGATCGGTGGTATAATGTTTATATGAGGAATAAAGAGAAATTAATAATATTAAATTGATAGAAGATAAATGTTAAGCACATGACAGTGATTTATTTTGAAAAAATTTATGGAAAAAAATAAGACATATTTTTGTTCTGTTGATCAAATGATAATATTATTTATTTTGAAAAATTTATTAAAAAAACAAATAAAAACATCTTTCTTTTCTTGATAAATCTAGTTAAACCTGTAAGTTTGCACTTAGCTTCGCCACACCTTGCATTTTGGAATAGCACCATATACTTTAAATGCATTCCTGGTTTTAAAATATGACCTTTCCCAACATGGAATATGATAGGCACAAAATTGTGCATATAAAGCCTCGCCCCTTTCTCTAGAGATGAGAACGTAGAAGTTAAAAAGAAAATATCTTGTCTACCGTAATGTCTTCACATCTCGCAACTAATGACATCATATATTCAGCGATATCATCACCTAACCCTAGCTCGCAACTAATGACATCATATATTCAGAGATATCATCACCTAACCCTAGCTTATGAAAGGCAAGATGGATAATTCATTAATTAAGTAATGTCATGATGGGAATATACCCACTTTGATATGATAGAAAATAAACATAGAGATTCATGATGGTGATTAGATCATAAACCACGATATGATAGAAAAAAAACATAAATATTCATGATGGTGATTGGATCATAATCCATGACAACATTATCTCTTGAATGAGCTACATGCTTTAAAACCTTTTTGATAAATCAATAATGATTGCATAGGATGAAGTTTTCTACAATATTAATGCATCAAAATAATATTATTAGTGAGAGAAATTTACAAGATCAATGCATCATAATGCTAATTTGGAGTGAAAGTGATAACAATTAATGTTCATAGTGTAGTTGAGTAGATGTTGTGTAAGTATCTCAACATTACTAGATTTGGCATGTTAGAAAGAAAATTAGATATTTTTAGCGAATCATCTAGAGCTTTTCAGGAATTGATCATTGCCAATAGATGTGCAAGACAATGATGCTTTGAATGATGGTACCAAGGATAGTGATATCCATATTCTTCAAACTGTGGTTGTCACTATTTAACAATTTAGATTGTACTTTAAAAATGATTTCCAAGTAGCTTTGGACTTTGATAAAGGCTTGTTATTATAGATATACATTGATATAAAATACCATGCGCAATGAATATACCATATAATATAGGAGACATATTCTCACTTTCTTACTTGGATTTCATCATCAAAATAGATGTTCATGAAGAGTACAATAGGCTTGAGTGAGGAGAACAACAATATGAAACTATTATGGTGTCACTTTGTAAGAATGGAATAGGACTTCAAGTGGGTTTTTCCATGTACTAGAGAGTAGGAAGTTAAGTAGGTGATGGATTTAGAAAGGGAGGATCATGATTTTTAGAGGCCGCCAAATCTACACTCAAAGTTTGGGCGAAGGAACCAATGTAGACGAAGAGTGAAAGTGGAGGGGGGAACTCACTAGAAACAAATTTAAGCATAGAGGGAATTGATAGGGAATCTATACCTCATAAATGTGAAGAGAGGGAATTGTCAAGAAAGAAGGTTACACATAGAGGAAATGGGTAGGACATATCTTGTTGATTAATTGGGTTGGTTTTCATTGATGTCAACCCTTGAAGAAAGTCTGGTAGCAAATTTCGGTAACACAATGGTCTGGGTAATGGACCCAAGTTTGTTTGATGTATAATGGTATGAGTTTTGATATATTTGCACGTAAAGACTATTCTAGATGGATAGTACATATCATGCCATTTCTAGTGGTATGTGGAACGTCACATAACTCCTCACTTTTTGAGATTTATGGCCTTATGAAGTTGAAGGACCCTGATATTATTGGCTTGAAGCCCCAAAAGGTCAAACAAGTCAAAATTCTCGAGAGAAGAAATTTTTTAAATAATAAAGTGAAGTGCCAAAGTCAAAGAGGTTTATTTAAATAATAAAGTAAAGTGACAAAGTCAAAGAGGATTATTTAAATAGTAAAGTGAAGTGACAAAATCGAAGAGTATTATTTAAATAATAAAGTGAAGTGACAAAGTAAAGGAGGATTATTTAAATAATAAACTAAATGGAAAAATTTATAATTATGGAAAGTTGTTATAAGAAGGTTAACCCTAAAATGAGGAAAATGGGTTAAGTGGTCAAGTGGCTATTGGATACACAGACAAGTGAAAAATTGGGCAAAGTTGGACATAGGTGACTATGTGGACAAAGTGGCTATGTGTACAAAGTGGCCTAGAAGATGCTTCTAAAAAAGCTACTTGGAGAGTATAAATAAGAGGCAAGGCTCTCTCATTTCAAGTACACTTGAGCATATCAAATATCTACATGTGACTGAGGTAAACAAAGGATATCTAAGACAAATTTTAGAGAGAAGGTGAAGTAAAGAAGGCTGAAATTCAAGGGAGGATAAATTCTTTTGATGATGCTTTCTAAGGTATGTTATTTACAAGTCATCTCACCATTTTCGCAATAACTTTTTTCATAGAATGATTCAGATCGTGAAATTAGGAGGCCAATGAGAAAACATATCCAAGTAGTTGTGGTACGAATTTCATCTTGTGGGTCATTGTATTTTTGGAGCTACACTCCGTGGAAAATAAGGTTTTTGGCTAGTCCTCAAACTAGTCTAAAAGAGATGTTTTCTGGTAAAAACATCATAACTTCTTCATAACATATCCAAATTTAGTAACAACAAATGTGTTGGTTAGAGTACATTCTATGGCATTCTGTGTAAAATTTTCAGAGCCATGCAACACATATTCTGTGTGGGGCATGCTCTACAATTTCGCTCTCTAGAATAAGCCATAATTCAACAAGGTATGCCATTTTTTCTATAACTCATTTTCTGAAAGGTTCCAAGTAGTGACACTTGGATAAATTGCATAAAACATATTGAAGAACATTGTATACTATTTTCAGATATTTATTCATTGCAGGTACATAGTTATGATTATTTCAAGTTAGGTTTTTTGACTAATCCAAAACTATTCATGTGAGACTAATGTAAAGTTTCATGAAAATGCTAGTCTCTTTTTGTTAAAGTTAAGGAAGGTTTGCAGGTGTGTGATCATATACAACAAGTCTATTACAAAGTTACAAATCAGATTTGGATGATGAAATTGATGAGGGGTTTTGGTTGAGGTTGAGGTACAGGTTGGTGGATGGTTGATGCACATGTTTATGGTACAAGTTGATTACAGGTTGAGGTACAAGTTGATGCATGGTTTAGGTTATTGGTACAAGATTTTTGGTGCAGTTTGATTGATATAGGTTTAGAATAGTATATTTCACAGTGATAGTGTGACAGTGTTTCCATCATTTTACTTATACATCACAGTGGTTTGATGGGGCAAGGATAGGTGGTTGGGAAAGGATAGGTGGTTGTAGCCTCCTTCGAGTTGTAGCTAGAGAACATAGAGGGTTGTATCCTCCTTCTGGTTGTAGCCAGAGAATTGGGGAGTTGGAGATTCTCTCAGGTTGTAACCTGAGAAACTAGGGGGTTGGAGGCTCCTTCAAGTTTCAGTTGGAAAACAAAGTAAGTTGATGCTTTTAATGAATGTAATTCTTCAATACATATAATAAAAATCATTTTTTGGTTTTCTCCCTCTTTGGGTTTCCACGTAAAAACACTGGTGTACTGTGTATGTGTATGATTTTTCATTTTTTCATTGTTTATTTACTCTGCAAATATTGGATGATAATGCTAAATTGATATAACACTCAGATTATATGGTTAAAAATTATTAGATTTATCTATTACTGATTCACCCCTCTCTCAGTAATCCAACAATTGGTATCAGAGCAGGTTCCTTCATAAATCAATTTAACCACTAAAAGGTAGATCATGGAGAGCAACAACATGTATAAAAATGGAATACCATAGTTTGATGGCTAGGAGTATGCCTTTTGGAGCTTAAGTATGAAGACATATATACAGGCACATTTTTTGAAACTTGGAAATCAATTGTAGATGGATACACAGCACGAGTAGTTCCACTGAGAAATGACAAAGTTATGAAATTCGGTCAGAATATTTCCAAAGCCACAAATGCACTTTTGAATGGTCTTGGAGAATCAGTATTCACCAAATTTTCACATTGTAAATATGCTAAAGAGATATGGGACAAACTTCGAAATATTTATGAAGGAGATTCAAAAGTCAAAGCAGCAAAGCTTCAAACTTACAGAGGCGAGTTTGGACAACTAAAGATGAGGGAAGATGAGAACATTGCATCTTACTTTTGATGAGTTGATTAAAAAATAAATGCAATCTTCGGATTGGGAGAAATCAAAAAAACTTTAATTGTTCAAAAGGTACTAAAATCTCTTCTTATGAGATTTGACCCTAAGATATCAGCACTATAATAAAGAGAGAATATAAACTCAATAAGCATGGATGAACTACATGGAATCTTCACAGCATATAAAATGAGAACTGAACAAGAAAATCCAGATATAAAAGAATAAACCTTCAAAGAATCCAAAAGGTCAAAGAAAAAGGGAAATAAAAAAGAAAAATAACATACCAACAATAGTGATGTCATGAAAGATGATGAAGAAGTGACCAACTTTGTCATAATATTGAACAAGGAAACCAACAATAGGTATAGAGGTAAGCTTCATTTGATTTGTTTTAGTTGTGATGGTATTGGTCATTTTGCTAACAAATGTACTCATAAGAAAAAGAAAAATTATGAAGGTTACTCAAATAACAAACAAATATATAAAGTCAAAAGAACCACAAAGAAAGTTTTCAAAAAAATCTTATGCACCAAAGAATACATCCCATCATCATATGAAGATGAAGTCAATAACAATGAGACATAAAGAGCTATATCCATGACAGTAGAAGACTATGATAAAGAAGACTCTGAAGAATAATATGAAGAGGCAATATTTGACTACCGAGAAGAATTATTGTGTTCCATAGAAGTTATGAGAAGAGAAAAGAAGAACAACAAGAAACTACAACAAGAACTAGATAGGAAACAAGACACTCAGGAACTAGAACAAATGATCACAATTTTGAAGGTTCAAATTGAATAAGATAAAAGAATTGAAGAAGCACTCAAAGAACAACTAGAAGGAAGAGATAGGATCATTGGAAATTTGGAAGAAGAAATTGTTACATTAAGAAAGGATCTTCAAAAGAAAAATATGTAGAACAACTCAAAAATTTTGAATGACATTATCGGCAGTCAAAAACCACATTATGACAAGTATGAACTTGGATACAATCATACAAAAAAGGGATCAAGATCCAAAACAAAAAAACAAGAAACATGTAAAAAAAGATATGCAAAAACAATCAAAGGGGATAGGAAGTTCTACAAAGAAAATTACAGGGGACACTCCTCCACCGAGAAGATTCAGATTTCAGAATCAATGTCTGACAAAAACAAATAGGCCTCGGGAAGAAGAAGGATTCATAAGATTACCTCCTTTCAGAATATCTTCAACTGCTAGGTATCAAAATATCTTTTTTGGTTTATGTTATGCATGTAATAATTTTGGACATAAAGTTGTGAATTGCATAGCTAACAACATGAACATAAATAGCTTTGAAATTCATACACAAAAGGGTTATCTAAGAAGGCCTAGTGAAACACAAAGAAGAAGTTACAACAAGTTTGCATCTTTGAGCACTGAAGTGGAATGCTACAAATGTAAAAATTTTGGACACATGGCCAAAGATTGCAGAATGGCAGTCCCTCCTAGAGAACCACAACAACACAACAACAGCCACAGATAAGAACCTCGAAAAAGGACATGGATAAGAATTCATAATCAATATAGCAATGAAGAATGCACACTCTCTTTACAATCTAAGAAGAATAAACGTGGTTGATATGTTAGCAGTGGTTATTCAAAACACATGACAAGTGATAGAGACATGTTTCTTACATTAATAAAGGAAAGAGATGGATCAGTCTCCTTCGGAAATGATGATTTAGCTAAAATCATTGGAAAAGGTCCAATCAGAATTGGGAACAAGAATACCAAGGCTGAAAATGTTCTACTAGTAGAATATATGAAACATAATCTTCTAAGTTTGAATCAAATGTGTGACTAAGGTCATAAAGTTACTTTCAATTCACAAAAGTGCGAGATAAGAAAAGAAGGTTCAAAAAAATTGATTGCAAGAGTTGCGAGAACTTCAAGCAACATATATGTATTAAGTGAAATTGGAAATGAAAAGTGTTTCCTAAGAAACAAAGATGAAATTTTACTATGGCACAAAAGAAGGGGGCACATACATTTTGATAACCCTATCAAAGTGAGAAAAAGGGAAGAAGTTAGAGAAATTCCCCAGATCACGAAACCAACCAACACTTTATGCAAGCATTGTTAATAAGGAAAACAAACAAAGACTAGGTTTAAATCAAAACAATATTCAACGACAAGAACACTAGAAATTGTGCAGACTGGTCTAGTTGGACCAGCTACAACAAAGGGTTTTAAAGGTGAGAAACACTTTATGTTATTAATTGATGATTATACAAGAATGACTACATTTTTCTTTCTCAGCAATAAATCAGAAGATTTTGAAAAATTCAAGGTCTACAAGGAAATGGTTGAAAATGAAATGGATTCAAAAATCAAATGCCTGAGATCTAATAATGGAGGAGAGTTCACTTCAAAGGAATTTATGTACTAATGCAGTAGGCATGGAATAAAAAGTCAATTCTTTGTTGCTAGGGCACCTCAACATAATGGAGTTGTTGAAAGAAAGAACAGGACAGTACAGGAAATGGCTCGAACAATGCTAATGGATTCCAAATTGACAGATATCTTTTGGAAACAGGTATTGCATACAATAGTTCACATTAAAAACAAAGTAATGCTTAGAAATAATGCCGAAAAAAGTCCCTACGAGCTATGGAAAGGGACACAAGAAAATGTGAAGCACTTCAGAGTTTTTGGAAGCAAATGCTACATCAAAAGAGAAGATGGCAAAATGGGAAAGTTCTACTCTCGTGTGGACAAAGAATTAATTTTTGGTTACTCAAGTACAAGGAAAGAATACAAGTATTACAACCTGAGATTGAACAAATTTGTGGAAAACATCAACTTAGCAATTGATGAAATAGGTAGACAAGAATTAAAGGAAGAAGAAAATGAATCAATGGAACAACTTTACGAAGAAGAAGCAGAAGATGAGAAGAAAGTACAAGGGGAAGATGAAGAGGATCAGACAGAAGAAGAAGAGAAAGGTCAGCAAGTGCCTCCAAATAAGCCTAGCAGACGAGTACAAAAGAACCATCCTTCAGATCAAATTATCGGAAACAAGGATGCAGGAGTTGAGACTAGAAGAATAATTCATTCACTAGAACAAACACACCTAGCACTCTCATCTACGATTGGACCAACCTATTTTGAAGAGCCCAACAAGGATGAATTTTGGAATAAGGACATGGATGAAGAATTGGATCAAGTAGAGAAAAATGACACTTGGGAATTGGTTCCAAGACCAAAGGATAAGAATGTGATCAACACAAAGTGGGTATACAGGAATAAATTGAATGATGATGGATAGGTTACAAGGAACAAATATATATTGGTATGTAAAGGATATGCACAAGTTGAATGAATCGAATTTGAAGAGAAATTTTCCCCAGTTTCCAAATTGGAAGCAATCTAATTGATTTTAGCTTATGCATGCTACAAAAATATTAAAGTGTATCAGATGGATGTAAAATCAACTTTTTTGAATGGGGAACTTGAAGAAGAAGTCTACATTGAACAATCAGAAGGATTTTAATTGTCAGAGAACATAGATTATGTGTGTAAATTAAAGAAGACCGTGTATGGTCTAAAAAAGGCTCCTAGAGCATGGTACTCTAGATTGGATAAATATCTACAATAGACATGGTTCCAAAAAGAAAGTGCAAACATAAACCTCTACATCAAGTTAACTCAAGATAGTATTTTATTAATTGAAGTTTATGTTGATGATATTATTTTTGGAATTACTGATGATGGGTTAAGCCAAAAATTTGCAAAGGACATGCATAATGAATTTGAAATTTCATTACTTGGAGAACTATCCTTCTTTATGGGTCTTCAGATGAACCTACTGAATCTCTGATATTGTTGACTATCCGATATAGCTCTATCCATATTCTATGCCACCAAAAGAAAACCTTTGTTGTGTGAGTCTCCATGAATTTTATTTCCTCAGAATTTATTCCCATGTTCGCACTGCCTAGACCGTCTAAACAACTTATGTTGTTGCATGACTCATTGTTGTTGTGAGCCTGCCATTGATGGAAGGGGCGATCTTGTCTACTTAAATTTCACACAAGAGGAACTCGACAATTTCGATTAAACTGTAATATTTATTTTATGCCAAACCCGCCGAAAAACCACCACCATCTAATATTTTCCTTTTATTTGGATCGTTTCTTGATAGAGAGAGAGAAACCACAAAGTGACGCTATCATTAATTCAATCGTTTTGTTGAAGATATTTTTTGGTTGACTTTTGGGGTTACACCCTTGTTATTCATTTTTCTTCTCCATGTTCCACTTCCACGATGGTCCATATTTTTATCCCTAGTATACCTAAGATATCATGGGGAATAGCCTTTCCTTCTTCATTCCATTCATGGTTTAATCGACCTCAGCTGATGGTCTCTATCGGTTGGTAGTGACCCATTAGAATCACTCCTAATCCCTTAAATTTTTAATTCTTATTTTTATTTTTTATCACTTTACATATCCACACTTACTATCTATGATATAATGGATGGAGGATATGACCTGCCTTCCTCAGATACAAACCTGATGATTTTCGATGCCCCGGTGATTTTAATCTGATCCGATGGGAATAGGTGTGCATGTGTGTTTGGCAGTGAGATGAGTTCTATGTATGACGATGTCGTTTCCCCTTCTCTTGGGTGGGTGACATTCGTTTCTGGTTATGCTCGTTGTTATATAAGTGAATGTTTCGCCCCTCCCTCTACACCTGATTAGTATTCGCTCAATGGACTTGGGGCTGAGAAAATCTCTAATGCTTTCCTCCCTCATTCTATATTTTTGACGGTCATTACAGTGTCATGTTTATGACAATGTTGTGTTATTACAAAGTTGGAAAAGAATAAATTAAATAATTTAGTATATAACCATTATATAGTAACGAAACCTTGGTGATTAGTGGAGTGATTGACCATAGGAGGTATTAAAGACAACAAAGGTATTGAACGATTTAAACAATGTGTATATAACAATTTTATAATTTGCATTGTATTAACATTTTAATAGTAGCATCGTATTAACAACTTTATTAATTTACATCTTATTAACAATTTAATAGTTGCTTCTTATTAACAGTTTTAATAGTTTTCACCCTATTAACAATTTGCATCAGCTTTAATCGTTTCATTTAATAGGTGATTATAACAGTATATAACAATAATATTATGAGGAACAATTATGATAGTTTAATAGTCTCGACATCATCTTTAATGGTTCCATTTTAAATTGTGATTAGATAGTTGTGTAATAGTTTAATGATGCGTAACAATTTTAATTGTTGAATATTTTTCCATCCGCTTAATAGTTTCAATTTTAATTGTGATATAATTTTTTTATTGTGAATTAATTATGAATAAGGAAATTATCCCTTCGATTAGTTTAAAAATTTATTTTGCATTAGATTAATGATTTAATGATGATCATTGCATTGATCACCTATAATAGTTTTAATTGTGTTTACAACAGGGAAATAAATAAGGGCATGTCGAATTTATTAATGTTGTCAATGGAAACCCTTATGAGATAAGTTGTAATTAATAATTATAAGTTACTTTGTTCTTATTGATGCTTAAAGGGTTGTCTTATTTTAATGGAGGGTAGGTTAGTACTAACATGAATTTTTGTAGTAGTTAAGGTTGGATGCTTAAACTTCAATAGTCCTAGGATGGTAAAATTCTATTAAGACACTTCTAGATAGATGCAATTTAACCTTGTCATGTGCAGATTTCATTGCGCCTTGCTTGGATTGATTGAATAGAGTGCTTTCATTATATTTTTAGTTTTGATGTCTGACAGAGCTAGTTGGTTTCAAGAAATGTTGGATTTTGTGTTTGATTGAGGGTTAGAGTCTTTTTACATTGCATTGGGGTACCTAGCACGCTTGTCACAATGTGGCGACATGATTCCTTGAATTAGGATCAATGCGCACATTGAACGATAAGAACATATGATACCTGGCTTGAATCATGCGCTTCCCATCGAGGGTGTTGTTGTTCATTGTAATTGATGTTTTGGTGCTTGGTTCTGTAACATTTTAATGTGATTGGTTTCTTTCTCACCGTGAAGGCTCTAGTCACTTATGTCATTGATGTCGGTTGCATTGGTTGATCTCGATGTTGTCAGTAAGCTTAGTCCTCTTTATTCTTTTCCCGATTGAATGTTCGTATTTGCCTAGCTACATGATGTGACATAATGCTAGGTCGTTCTGTTGTATGTTGTCTGATGTGTGTGTGTTGTTTTCATTGTTAAGTTGTGATGCTTTCTTGTATTATTGACTTTCTTGATTTTTGTTCAAAATTTTGTACTTGTTATGCGTCATGTGTTGCCGTAATGGTGGGGGTCTTTAAAAATAGTACTTGGGGTCAATTATGTCTTGGATAACCTGAACATATCCTACCAAAATGCACTAAGGAACCTGTTATCCTAGTCACTGACTATGTTCCTCAGGAGGCCATGGAGTCTAAACACTTCTCTGAAGAATATATCTTCTACCTGGGATGTGTTGTAATCAATAGAAATAATAAACAAGTGCACATACTTAGTCAACATGTCCACTATCATGTAGATACATTCCCTACCCTACAACTTGGGTAATTCTGTGATAAATTACATGGAATTCCTTTCCCACTTATGCTCTGTAGTTGATAATGGATGAAGCAGTCCTGCAGGATATGTGAAGTCCTGGTGGACCCCCCTCTCCAAGGGCTGCGTGACCTCTCAGTCTAGGATCTTCTCAAGATTGAATCGAAACAGTCTTTGATTCCCTGTTGGAACCTCTAAGAAACAATCCACGGGTATTTACAAAATTCCACTCACATGAACAAGTTCTAAACACAAGTTTCCTCCACGTGACCACGCCTTGTGAACACACGCCTACCTGAAAAGGCACATCGTGATTTTTCATTTTGGCTATATGAGTCAACCAAATCCTTGTCCTTCGAACTCCCTTGTCCCAAAATTTCGACAAGGGCCTAGTGCATGCTATCTCTTTCTGTATCCTCCATCCATATGACCCTTCACTATGACCTGGGGCCAATCCTTCCGAGTGCGTCAGTATTTCGCATATCGGAACTCCCGATACAATTCACCTTCGTTCTCCCTATCCTTGGATACTCGAAATTGTGAAATATTCGGATAATATCAATGGTCCACACTAACTCTCTAGCCAACGACTGTGATCAAATCATGATTTCATGTTTCATGAATTCTCACAGCTCCCACCTATGAAATGAATCAACGATCCAGATCTTCTCCTCGATCAATGACTACGATCTTTTCGTGATTTTTCGCAAGTCTTCCCTTTGACTTCCCTAAGTCACGAGTCAGTGAAATATTGATCGATTTCCACCCGTCCTCTCATGATGGATAGTCCTAATGATTTTGGGACTTCAAATTTCGGGATTTCTCTAATTTCACTCTTCTTCTTCCAAATCTTCTGGTTTGCAAAATTCTGAAGGATCCTCGCAGCTAACTAGTGCACTACTTCTCTGATATCTAATGGTACAAAATGTTTTGTCTCTTCCTGGATGAATCTTAATCCTTGATCTTCCTTCAATTACCTTGACTTTCTATGCTCCACCTTCACGCACTTCAACCCTTCAAGACTTAAAAAAATTTCTATGTGTTCCATCTCAAAGCTTAAAAACACTACTGCTCTTGAGCTTATGTCAATGAAACTTGACCTCGACCCTGCACACACTTACACTCTGTGTGAAGCTTTGCACTATCTCTTCTGAGCTTCTCGACCTTTCTCTCTATATAAGGAACTCATCCCATCTGCATATTCCTTAGAAGAATTCTGGTGTTCCTCCTGGCACACTTTTGGACTCAACTTCTTGATATTTCAAACTTTAACACAAGTTTTCTCCTACACACACTCCTTGTGCTCAATATGCACACTCTGCATACAAAAATTTCCCGCTATCCCTTATGAGATTTAAGTCTAAAAAGAGTTCTTCATATACACTCCTTGCGCTTTGACTTGCCTCCAAATGGATGTCTTTCAACACTTCGTCCAAGTGTTGGCCTAGTGCACTCCTTACACAGGTCTTCCTAAAGAGTATTCAAAAAATTTGTAAGTGTCTTCTCCTCTAACACTTCTCTTATATCTAAACTCGAAGCAGAGTTATTTTGCTCACTCATTGCACTCACTTTATTCCCACCTAGAAAATCTCTAGAGATTTCTCAGTGACTATGTCTCTTTGTTCTTTCTCTACACATATGTTCCTCTAAGGTATTCAACAACCTTGAGGATCCTCTCTTGAGTTTATGATTTCCTTGGTGTGCCCTCCTAGAAAATTATTCCCTGAATTAAACACAGAACTCAGATATGCACTATTTTCATTGGCTCACAGAGTATTCAATACTCTCTCATGCAACTCCTTTCATTTGGCCACAAAGAACCCAGACCGAAATCAAAAGATCTCATAGACAGTAAATGTTTTCTATCCCTGCAAATGAAATATAACATACATCTATAGCATTTATGAACATACACAGATATCATTCAAAGATCATAGATAACATAAATATACATCACATGTAGGAAAAACTTCTTTTCTTTGTATTAAGATCAATGTCTATTTACAATTGTATACAAGAATGGACTATCACAGAGTCTCAGTTTTTTCTGACTCTCGTTACTCTATTGCTATCCTAATTCTTTATTTTCTCTCTAACACCTAAATCAGTTCTCTCATTTATTTTTACAAGAGGCTCTTCGAGTTTATCCTCTCCATCCTAAATGCTATCACCGTCTAAGTTAATACACCTTATCCTATGATTTATTACAAAGAACAAATATCCATACGTGACATGGATATATAAATTCTTATAGTCAATTACTTCGATGAATCTATCCACACCTATCTAAAGGCATGGATTTTAGTGTTTTATAAACCTTACACATAAATTTACATAATTTAATATTTCAAATCCTGGAAATGAGAGGGTCGGTACCTCTCCTTATCTTCAAATGTCTGTTGATGTGTTGATTTGTTGATGCATATGTCGAGGTGGAAATATGCTCCTACATCAACTCTGACCTATTCTATGGGAAAGTCATGCATCCCCTCACATGTTGAAGCACATCCCCTTTGATACCCTTCCATGATAATATATCCCTTACATGTTTGTAAGTATTCAGATACCCCTCGTTACCCACCAGAGGTGCATCATCTATTTTCCTCTAAATATTATCCTTGAGTGTCGACTCGGGGACAAGATACATCCTATATTTGTAGTAGATGATGTCATCCACTACCCTATACCTGTCACCTTGAATACTTCCCTTCATCATCTCACAAGAAAAGGTATTCTTGGAGTATTCCACCAAGAGAATGAACTTTCAGTCTATTGGTACCTCTATCATAGACAAGGTTGTAGCTCTCCTGGGTAAGGCATCAACAACTATGTTCCTATTTCTATTTACATACTCAATGTATAAATCATATGATTGTACAGTAATCACCCATCTATGTTGCCTCTCATTTAAGTCTCTTTGCTCTAAGAAGTATCTCAAGTTGTTGTGGTTAGTATGAACCACGAAGTGCCCTCCTACTAGGCACTACCTAAATTTGGCCAAGGCATGCATAATGGCCAACATCTCCTTATCATATATTGGGTATAGATTATTTGGTTCCTTTAACTTCCTTCTCTCAAAATTTATGAGATGTTGGTTTTGCATCAGTACTTCTCTTGTCCCTTCACTGTATGTGTAACACTCTAGGACAAAAGGTTGTGTAAAATATGAGAGTGTTAATACTGGGAAAGTTCTCATGAACTCCTTCATTCTATCAAACGCTACCTATGCATCAAAAAACCATTGGAATGCCTCCTTTTTGGTGATATATGTTAATGGTGCAACCAAATATAAAAAACCTTTAACAAAAAACCTATAATAACTACATATCTCAAAGAATCCTCCTATATCCATGAGTGATATGGGGTTAGTCCAGTCTAATATGGTTTCAATATTCTTCTGATGCACCTTTACTCCCTCAACACTAATCACATAACCCATATTGAGGATCTCTGTCAATATGAACTCACAATTTTCCTCCTTGGTAAAAGGAGATTGTTCCTCCATAATGGTGAAAATCTCATCCACATGCTCTAGGTGTTCCTCCCACATCATTTTGTATATGAGAACATCATCAAAGAACACGTGGAAAAATTTCCTCAATGGTTTGTTGAATATATGGTTCATGCATGACTGAAACATAGTTGGTGTGTTCGTCAACCTGAATGACATAACTAGAAAATTGCAGTGCCCTTAGTGACACATGAATGTTATTTTATGAATATCCTCTTTCCTAACCCAAATCTAGTTGTATCATGATCGTAGGTCAACCTTTGATAAGTATACTTCCCCATGAAGCTCATTAATCAACTCATCAATCCTGGGTATCAGATATCGGTGTTTCATGGTCTTCTCTTTTAGTGACCTATAGTCTATGGATATATGCATAGTACCATCTTTCTCCTTCACCGGTATAACTGATGAGGCCAAAGGACTAGAGCTAGGCCTTATGTTCCCCATAACTAGGAACTCCTTTATTGCCTTCTCTATTTCTTCCTTGAATCTTTTGGGATGTTTGTAAGGAGTGGTGATCGTGTGCTTCAATCCCTCTTATAAGTCAATTACATGTTGAAATCCTCTATCAGTTGGTCTCCTAGACAACAACGGTTCAAATATTGTCTCATGCTTTCCAAGCAATTTATGGATATCCACATGGTAATGTTTACATTCCTGTAATGGATTATCCATGGTGATCAGGCACTCTACTGCACAAGCCACATCCCTATGTCTAGAAAGGGCCTCCATGCAATGGATATACACAATGTTAGGTGCACTTATTCACATAACTCTCAAGAAAACTTGTTGATAACCCCTGTCCTATAGTTCCATATTCATGTCCTTATGATTCATGTGGATATATCCCAAAGAGTATATTCATTAAACTCCTAGCATCATATGAGTATTTTTTAAATCCATGACATAAAAGTCATCATTCAATGTATATTTTCCCAAGGTTACTTCCAATCCCCTGATCCTTGGATTACATATCATGTTGTACCCATCCAACACTCCCAAATTGAATCCCTCGAAATCCTTTGTAGGGATATTTCTCTTAGTGAAAAATGCAGTGTCAGTGAAGTTGTGGGTGGCTCCACCACCCATCAGTGTTATAACCCTCTGCCCCTACACAACGCCTTTGATCTTGGAGGTGTAATATTTAGGGACTCCTTAAAGGGTGGAAATGGTCACCCCATTAGATCTATATTGCATTCTTCCCTTATCTATAGTATGTGATGGCTCACTGCTATCTAATAAAATACCTTTGTCAATGCCTTCATCCTCCTTGTAGGAAACTACCTCAATGTAATGGAATTAAACTTTTACCATACATATATAACCTGGTTCACATGGATGTTTGATACTAAATAAAATTTTCTTCCCTATTAGTTCTCTCTGAGTCTCTCCATCCATCCTATCCTTCCCTGTCCATGAATTATGGGGGAGCTTATTCTCATTACCTCCTTGAGGGATGAAGTATTTTTTTGGTACCTTCTTGTTGACCATGTCCTTCATGACTTGGGATCTCATGATGGTCTCCTGCAATGTGGTTTTCCTAAAGGATGTCACCCATCCTCTCAAGGGTTCAAATAGACCCTTTGTGAATAGAATCACCAACATCTGTTGAAAGATATATGTCACCATAATGGCCATCCTCTAAAAATTTGTAATGTATGCTTCTGATGTACATGTCTGCCTCAATAGTGCCAACTCCCGAAAGTGTTTCTTAGGGTCCTTTTGTTCAAATATATCCATCAAATTCCCAGTGAATTCCACATATGAAGTGATTTTATCATGCCCTAGTGTCATAAGCCCATGATACCACCATTCATGTGCTTTTTATTCCAAATAAAGGGTGGAATACTTAATTTCTTCTTCCTCGGTCATTGGTTTAAGATGGAGGTAAGTGTCCAACTTATGTACCCAAGCCCTGCTCATTCTCTTTGTAAACCCATTGAAGGGTGGCATGGTCAAACCTCCCACCTTGTGCATGAGATCAAATTTCTGTGAGATTTTTGCTTCTTTGTTCCCCTCCTTCAGACTTTATTTATCTTTGAGGTCCCATAAGTATTGATAGGAAACATTCTCATGGATATCTGCATATGACATCTTGTACTCCATGTACAAGGTGTTAATATTGAACACTTATTTGGTTGCTCTGGTTCTCTTGTATGTTTTCCTACCAAGAGTGTTGGTAATAGGAGCATAGGCAATTTCATTCCTGATCTCGTTCAGGGTATGATTATTATTACCTTCCACAGAAGCTCCATTTCCTCTATGGTTTCCCTCTAACTAGTTCCCATTGGAGCGTCCATGTTTTTTATTTTCTTTAGTGTTAGTAAGGAACTGTTTCATAAATCCGGCCAAATTTCATTACTCAGTGGCCATTTTTCATTGTTCATTGACCATGGTTTTCAATAATGACGATATTATCTCTTCACCATGGTCCCCCATTCCTCCTTTTGGCTCGAGCTATGTGTGATTTGCTTCTATTTATTTTTCCAATGGCTCTCAAGAGGTATTTCCTCCACACCCGTTTCCTCTAGGAATCAATGTATTCACAGGCTTCTAGTGGGGCCTCATGGGAAAACTTGTTCCCAACCTATGGGGATGACTCCTATTATGGTTGCATGAAACCCTATGAGTGTCAACGGATCTCAAGAAGGGTATCCTCCTAAAAAGGGCATCAAAATCCCTTTGTGAAAAAATAGACCTCTATCTCTCTCTAGGATGGAATCAAGATCCACAATGAACACAAATGAAGACTCCGGATGAATCCCACTTTTTGTATAGCTAGGGTTGATACTTCACCACTGAAACTAAACCTACAATATGGTAGGGTTTTTCCAAAACACCCAACAAATACGTTGGCTACAAGAGGACTCAATAAGATATCAAAACATAATTCTAAGGAGAAGGGTTGATCCTGTATTTAAACTTCCTTTGTACCCTCTAGATCTTTCCCCCTCTAGGTACTTCCCGTGATTTCAAGGATGGTACGGGAGGTAAACTGACCAGTTGCAGTTTTGGTAACCTAAATCAGTAGGGACATCGAGTGATCCTCAATAGTATCTATAGAGGTATCCAGCTCGAGGACATGATGCCATGACCTCTTGGTTGTAATTTACATCTCTCAACGATTCAAGAAAACCCATCGGGCTAGGGAGGATCATGATTCATATATAAATTATCGTGGATATTCCTTTGGACTGGCTCATCACCATAGATATTATAATATTATGAAGATAATAGATTTAGAAACTTATTTCCCTAGATGTTACACATTATTTTGGTCATACTAGTGATTCACTGACAACATGTGTTCATGTTCCCAAAAAGAGCCTTTCTCCATGATGAAAGTGACTGGATTCCTTTTCCAAAAAACCCTATTAAGTAAGTTTGTCATAGGCTGCATCATAAGCAGGGTGCGACGATGCGTGTTCATCGCACTCTGCCCTAAAAATGGTTTGCAACATCTCTTTAGGATGCTCTACAGCTGAGGTGCGATGATGTCAAAAGGCTAATAAAAGGTCGACCTTCACGAAAGTTCTAGAAGGGGATATTATAGAAGGTGAGGTGGCATCCGTATGGTTGGGATCCTACTCACTTCTATGATTTGGTGGGATCATCCTATTCTCTTTAAACATCTCTCCTTCCCCTATATAAAGAGGGATTTCTCATGGAAAATTCTAAGGTTAATGAAGGTTGAATAAGGCTAAGATTGTATGGAGAATTCTACATTGGGTCATTCTTGAGAGATTCATTTCATTTCATAAAGTCATTGTGGATATTCTTCATTCAAGGTTGGAGCAAGTGTTTGTTGGAGAAAAGGGTCATCGAAAGGGGACCTTGCAACATCAAGGCTTTGGTTGTAATATTCACTTTCACTTTAATATAATACAGTGACATGTTTCTTTCCCATAAAACTTATTCCTTGATCACATGCATAAGTTATCTTTGAGTATTCTATATTGCTTTCACTTTGGTTGGTTTGTGTTCCCTTGTAGATCCAATATCACAAGAGCACTACAATGAAGCTAGGATGACAACGACATGAAGAAACGATATTTAAACGATATGTTTCCCATCTCTTGTTTGATAGTAAACTCAATGATTAGAGCTTAGGGAAAGTGTCATGTCTTGTTTTGTTTTGTTCTAGATCCAGATGGATCTAGGGAGATCTGTTTATGTCCGCATTTATGGATAAGTACCATAAAAAAATTGGCGATTCCACTCGGGAGATACGACCTCCTTTTGATTTTTTGCATCCCATTTTCCTTTAGCTTGCCTTCTTCTGGTAATTTTTGTTCTCTGAGTCTGTGGGGGATCCATTTAGACTCCCAAGGTTTAGAATTTATTTTGGATCTTTTTGTCTTTCTCCCAATTTTTCCAAATTTACAGAGATCGTCGCAGTGTACCTTACTAATAGCCTGCGACGAGCCTGAGATGTTTCCCTATACTTAGCCAATCTAGTGAAAATACATTACACTCTGCTCTGATAGTGGCCTGCAAGGACACTTTCTCTTCACACTATGTCTTATGCCCAGCCTACAACGACTCCTATATATTTTGATGGAGTGAGTCATTCTTCTTTTTATCACCTAGATTTGCTTTAGTAGCCTGGGGAAAACTTCATGTGCCCATGATTGATTGATTCTTGAGTTTGGAGCTTGCTTGTGGTTGGTTTTTAGTGATTGAAAGTATTTATTTGCATTTTGCAAGTTTTTTATCACACTCATTGTCACAAGGATGTAATCTCAGATCTTCATCTCGGTGTTTGTTTGATAAAGGTTCTTTGGTTTGTTGTGAGTTTTGGATTCATTTTGTTTGTTAGATTGTTTGTTGATTAAAAATAATTTTTTTCTTGCTTATGTCAATAGTTTTTCTTTTCTTTTTCGTTTTTATCTACATTGCGAATTTTATTTGGGAATAGTGTTGAGAGTGTTTTGATTTTCTTGGATTTCATTTTCCTTTTGTTATCAAATCTCTGATTTTGTCTTGGAAAGGAAGAATTGAATTCGTCTATTCTTTTTAGTAATCCCTTATAAAAAAATTATTACATTCGAAATATTTGTAAAGAGAGAAATTGGAAAATGTGTAGTTCATGATTATTTGGAATTGTGTTCATTTAGAATTAAGGAATTGCAATTAGTAGCTTGTTGTACTTCGAAAGAGAAATACTTTATCCCTACTATAACTAGAGTTGATTGAATTGAAAATTTTCACATTCATCTCTTTTTGCATTTTATTGGGTCAAGGTCATAACATCAACAGTTTCACTTTGATCCCCTATTTTGAGTAAGAAACAACCTTTAAAATACATTGTAAATCTAAAATTTAATTAATAAATTTTATTTTCCAGGGATCTTTTACACCAACATTATCTAGGATAGATCTTTGGAATAGGTTGTGAGGTACACTCTTCAAAACATAAAAACACACAATAGTATCTTGTGATAGGGAGAGTTAAAATCCAATTGCTACATTTTGTCCTGGGAACCCCTTCTCACACAAGGGTCAAACCTGAGGTTGCATTAAAACTAGAATAGTTACTCCCCTTGTTTTTTTGTTCTTGGTGTAGATATTTCACATATTATGGGGGTCATTCGAAGGTATACCCACAATGATGAGTTGAATCCTTTCAAGTTGATTTTGAGCTAGATACCCTACCTTTGCGTATGGATCGGGCTATCAATTGTTTCCCAAGGAATCATTGTTGTAGTTGGTAACCTTAGTATCCTATCTCTTTAGTGTATTTACACGAGGTGACTATGGAGGGGAAAGTCTTCACAGTACCTGGAATTGACGTTGGGCAGACTCACTCGGGATCCTTGGAGGGTATACCCACGATTATGTGTGGGAGCTTGCACCAGGGTGTAAGTCCATTAAGTATTTCATCAATGTAACTTTTCCACCCTCTTATCACATTCCCTTCTTGTCTCGATTTTGCGAAGTTGGATTTCATCACCAACTAGTGACCTCGAAATAAGAAGTTTTGTTTGCTTGGTTTGATTCTTATAATTTATTAGTGAGTGTTGTTGGTTTTCTCTAGTTGGCCATATATTTTTTCCATTCTTAACACAGTTCAACCAACATCGACCTTTGTTGTTCACGTAGGATGCAAGGGCTACCCCTAGAATATCCAGAAGGCTACCAACCTTTGCTTCGCAATTCACCAGAAGGATCTCCAGAGGGAGTAGTCGACCATGAATTTTCTTCGGAAGTTGGAAGCACACACTCCTTGGAAGTATTTTGAATTGTTTCAGACTCCTTAGAGGCTTGTATCCTCCCTATCAATCTGGAATTGAGTATTGTATGAAATCCATGTATGCTCCAGATGAACTCATCAAGAGAAATTGTTGCTCACGAAAATTTTGAAATACCTACTGGACCTAATGCAGGATCTGGGGTAGAGGACCCACATTTTCATAGTGAATCTTTTAGGACCTTGGCTCACATTGTCAAAACTTCTAAACCTAGTTCTATCCCTTTGACAGTTCATGATCTATACGGTAAGCTAGGAGCAAGTCCCAATCGACCTATAGTATCACAAGTGCCTGAGACGTTCGTCACCTACACAGTACCTTTGAACCATTTCATAGTGAATCTTTTAGGACCCCAGCTCACACTGTCAAAACTTCTAAACCCAGTTCTATCCCTTTGACAGTTTGTGATCTATACGGTAAGCTAGGAGCAAGTCTCGATCGACCTATAGTATCGCAAGTGCCTGAGACGTTCATCACCTACACGGTACCTTTGAACCATTTCACTGGTACTACTAGTAGTGTCACCACCATTTCAGACCAAATATTGATTGATTCTCACTCGATCCCTACTCTTTAGATGGCACATTCTACTATGGTCTTGCAATTTACCATGATTCCTACCGAAAATGTGGTTATATCCCAAGCTCCTAATTGGACACGACTTCCATATAGAACAAATCTATCACTTCCCCTTGGGTGTAGAGCTCTAAATTCTTCTATTTCTATCCCTACCCAGGTTCCATCTAGACTTTTTGTTCCTCCTAGGTATAATGTTGTTACTACACTTGCCTAGGTTCTCTCCAGAGGGATTTATGTTCCTCCTCCACCTTTTCTTGGAGGATATGGCTCTAGTGGCTCCAATCCAGTTGGAGGCACCAGTCATTCGTTCACTTATGGTTACTAGATTCCTATTGAAGGTCAATATCAAGTTGGGGCACAACCTCAAATTTAGGATCAACCTCAGGTTGGAGTCCATAACCCACTATATGGACAGAATGCACCTCGATCACAATCTCAACTTTGGAGCCTTCCTTTCCAAGGAAATCCACAACCGTATGGGGGGAAACATCCTCAAGTTAACTCTTTTGAACCCCCTAACTTCGACCTACCATATCCAGGCTTCTTGAATCCCACTTGGGGTCAATGCATTCAATCTAGTGCCCCTTACCAAGGGAACCCCTCTACCCAAACCAAACTTGCAGGCTATATGTCCCAAAATCCTCCACAACTGAGTCTGTCAATACTATCTAATTATTTTCAAACTGCTTACAGTCCTACTAGTATACCTATGGGACTTCCTCCTCAAAACTACCAGTTTCCACAAGTGAACTGACAGTTGTCTTTCCTGGCCACTTTAGATTTACCTGATCTGTCTAGGATTCTGAATGATCATATACTAAATTCTCCTCATTGGTCCGTCATACCGGCCAAGTTACCATCCAACATTCCTAAATTTGACAGTCGAGCAAAAGAATATCCTAATAATCATGTTATGAATTTTCATCTGTGGTGTTCATCGAACTCCTTGATGGATGACTCCATCATACTGCAACTTTTCTAACGAATTATCACATGTTCGAAAACAGAATGGTACATAAAGTCACCTCGAGGTTTCTTCAATGAATTTAACACCCTAGCCATGGAATTTATGACACATTACTAGTTGCCAATTCGATACGAGACATGAACCAAAATTTTGAGTTCTTTCAAGCAATCCTCGTCCACTCATATTTCTGATGACATCCATGAGTCGAGGAGGAGAAGACATTTAACCAAAGTTCCTCTTCTTGATCAACTATTAGCCGAGTGGTTTACCAAATCACTCATTGGACCCATTGCTCATGATATCTCCATGGGTGTTGTTGTCACAAAAGAGCAGGCGATTAGTCATGCTCAATATCTCGATCTCGTTTATTCGCAAACAAGAACACTTTACAATTTGATCCCCAATGCTCCTCGTTCTTCCACAAACCCTACTCCAAAACCTTGAGCATCATATCATGTTGTTGATGGTGTGATCGGTACCTTCCACGTTGAGACCCAAGTTTTCCCGCTAGTCACACCAGTCCCAAATGTAATAATTCCAATGCAAAAAGTACTTCTACTCCTACTCCTGCCACCAGTAATACTACTAAAGTTAATTCTGTTCAATTTGCGCCTACTAGAATAAATCCAAATAAAAAGAAAGGAAAGGATAATAATAAGGAGGACAAGAATAATAATTCATAATCTGATAAATCCAAAGCACAAACCGCTGATGATAAAGACAAACGTAAGCCTCACTACCCCTACCTTATCTGTCATGATGACCATTACAAAGAAGATGTTCTAAGGTTACTAAGTTCCTCCAAGGAACCGAGAACTAGTCATTCATGACCAAGCTACCACTTATACTTCATCATATGTCCTTATGTGTATTGTTGACTCTAAAAATAACAAAGTTGCAGTCGTAACTCGAGCCAAGGATTACTCTCAGTTAAAATAAAAAGTTGATGATATACCACCTTTGTTGGTTCAACCTTCACTCCCAACTTCACCTCCCAATGGTCCTCTTCATCTCAAAAGACTGAGTCTCGATATAGTTCTTCGCCCTCCTCCCAAGGGAATTGTTCAAAAGTCTGTATTTAACCCTTACACTCGTGCTACACAAAACTACAACATTGTAGAAGATCTTTCTCAAGAACCCTCTAGGATTTCATCTCTCAAAGTGCTTCAAAGTTTCCCAGCACAATGAAATACATTTCTAAAGGCCATCAGTGGAATTGATCCCATGGATACTAATCTCATAATCTTTGACTTGGAAGATCACATTCCAAGGCTTCCTCCTCAATTAGCATTCCAAATCCTAGTTGTTTTTGAAAACAAAAACATTTGTAGAACTTTTATTGACGAAGGAGCCTCGACTTGCGTCATGTCCATGACTTGTTGGAAAACCATTCTCCTACCCTCATCAATGTTTAAATAATGTAACTGCAAAGTGTATTTTGGTTATTATTTGATATATTATTCATTGGATCAATCCCCATTGTGGATTGATCATGTCCGCTATTGTAAAAGACCAAATCCCCTTTTACAGATTGGTCATAATGTAATTGTACTAGGAAAAAGAATAAGTCAGCCCCAAAATATATCAAAGAGGCCCGATAATATAATAAAGGTGGTTATAACCACCTAGAAGAAGAAGTCGACCCTGCTAGTGAAAAGAAACTTTCACACATGCCATATTTGTATAAATAAGGAGGCTAGCACCTCACTTAGAAACACACTCACTTGTTCATTAAGAGACAAGTTTTGGAGTTGTAGTTGGAAAGAGAGAGAGAGAGAGAGAGGCGCATCTTTGGGAGAGGACTTTTTGTATTTGTTTGAGCTATCTCTTAGCATTGTATTGGCTATCTATAATAAGGAAGTTTTGCTGGGTTTTCTTCCTCAAGAGGGTTCCTAGGATAAATCATGTGTCTCTTGTGATTGTATATTTCTCAGTGATTCTATCTTATGCTATTGTTATCTATTAAAATGCAAAGAACTATAACAATGGCTTAAACATTAACATGGTATCAGAGCCAAGATGAAGAGAGCATCTTTCACAAGAGAAAAGTGAAAAATGTCACTGTTGTTGTACATGAAAATTAGGGATTTTTGTTATTGAGGTATTTGATCGCTAAAATAATATAGAAATGTGTTCCCTCCCTCAAGAATCATTTTGGCACCTTCAGTGAAAATTTTCAGTGGTTAGTATTATCACTCCAGGAAACTCTCCTAGGATGTAAGTCAGAGATGCCTGGTAACTCAATCTTTTTAGGAACTATTTTCTCAGTAATGTGTTGGGGGTTATGGATCAAGATGAATATCTAAAACTCTGAGTTATATTCTCAAGACGGTCTTAACTATAATCATGTTACACAAAGCATTCAAGAGATATTGTCAGATAGGTTTGAATAACATGTGCATGAGAAAACTAATCAATCAACCAGAACATATATCAAACCATATATATATGATGGGTCAACGAACTAGCCAAGGATGCTTGTGATTCTTGCTTAATAACCAAAAGTAAGATGACAGTTACCAGGGTCAGTAAACAGAGACAAAAGAATTAATTCCACTCATAAGCATAGAGATAGATAAAAGAAGGTCTGATAGTAACAAAGAAAGAAGCTTGATGGTTGATATATTAAAGAAATTGTCTTGTTACAAAACACTAGCATCTAAAACTCAAAATCGAACCCCTGGTTCATGAAATATTTCTGTCTTTATAGCCTTTACAAACAGTTTCCAGATCCTAGGAAACTGGATCTGTTTATCTAAACTTAGTAAATAAAACTGAAACTACAAGAAGATAGGGATAAACCCCAAAAAAGAAGGATATTCTATGTGCTGGTGTGTTGAACAGTCGATGAAGTGAAGATTAGCCTTCCAAGTCTCCTAAACTTGATCTCATGAAGATAGTAAACGAATTTGATGATGTGTCATGTGCTCCTTGATATTTTGCTTCATCAAACTAACCAAAACTTAGTCAAAAACTCCTCTTTTGACTTGTCTTTCCCAAAATAGCCTTTGGATTTGATGGAATAATTCACCACCTGTCTAGTCCAAAAGGTTTCATCTCCTTCTAATTCAAAAATTCTTGATCTGGGTAAAATTTCAAGTATTCTGGTCATTACAGCCTTTCGGTGGTTAACTGTATTAGGATCTAAGCTTCTTATCCACCGAAAATGATGCTTTGAAAACTGTTTACGAAACAAAAGATCTGATCCTATATTAAAGGAGTCAAACTCTTATCTAAGTAAAAGATCTTCGACAGCTGCTCTGTGTGATCTGTTAATGGTTCCAGATGAGTGACAAGTATCTTCAGAAGTTCAGAAGGACAAAATCCTCCCATCCACATAAAACGTCTTTCGGCAGGCATCTTCCACATGCCTGAGACCAGATGAAAGACATCAGATTTTGCAGCTACACTCTTCAGATGAAAATTTTCATCGTAATGTGCCATGACAGCTTCGACCAGACCATGCAGCTCATTGTCCCCCACATGTGAATTCACTGCTGACCTCAGATTTTTTATATATCGATGATGCTCATCCAACCAATGAGCATACTCCATGTCAAATGCTAGAGCTCCATTTCCACTCATTGAATGACTTTTATCTCCAACACAACTTCCTCCAATGAAAATTCCCTGTTGCCTTGCACGTTGAAGCTCTTTCTCAAGCTGAGTCAGCTTTAGTCTACTACTTTCCAGCTGTTGAACATATGCCTTTTTTCTCAAACGACTTTCTTGCAGCCTCAAGATTCTGAGCAAGCCTGCAAATTTTTTTCTAATACCCATTTTTGTCCTTTCTTCTATCAGAAGAGTCACCTCCATGCAGAGGAAGGTCCATCTTCTCATCAGTATCGACATCTGTAGAAGTATCATCGGTCCGGGGGCTTGTGTCGGCCATGAGTGAATCTTCCCACGTGTCTATCCGATTGCCAGATGTGGATACAAAGCCTCCTGACTAGGTGCCTCCTTGGTGAGAAGAATGATGCCGCGATTCCACACTGTTCACAGAAGGAGGAGTAAAATCGGGGGGCTGCTGCGCCTTGCTCAAGCCAACAATCTGTAATGCCCCGGAATGATTAACGTTGACAACTGGTATAGAATTCACATCGGAACTCTTGCCAGCAAGATTGGCTACATCATCCAGATGAAAACCCACAGTCTGCTCAAGTTCCCAAAATAGCCTTTGTAATGTCTGATGATAAAGGACTTGATTTATGCAAAACATCTGGCGACAGAGCAAGCCTTGAGACATTGCCACAAATAAACAATGAAACAGCTGAGAAAAAGGATCATGCTTTGTCAATACTCGAATTGGATATTTGGCAAAGTCAATTTCCTTACGAAATCTCAATGTCTCATCTATATTTCTTATTATATGGATGCCCTTCAGAAGTTCTCATGCCATCGTCATTGTCACCAGAAAAGTATTCCATTGTGAAACTGGACACCAAACCACAAGGAAGATCACCACAATGACCAGTTGTTGACCAGAAAACCTAATTAAGAACTCCACGAAACAGGATATGCTTCCAACTCGAGACTGATCAGAGGAGAAATTCCTGAAGGCATAGAAAAAATTGATGTTAAATTACAGTAGCTGGGAGTGACCAATTTCTTTTTCCATAAAACTTATGACGAAGCCCTGCTCGTACTCTGATAACGAGCCCCTCTTAATTTTGGGTTTGAAGTAGTTCTTCCAGCTCTCTACACCGGATTTGCGATCTCTGTCAAGGTTTTACTTTATTCTCTGCAATGCATGGTTCCATTCTAGTCGCTAATATTGCTTTGCACAGGCATGCAATAAAAGCTTTTTCAGACTACCACCGTTGTCGCTCATTGATCTCACAGTGTAGCTTGGCACATTTACTCGACTTCACCCAATGACACACAAACATCAATGATGAAATTTGGTGTTCAATCGTTCAGATGGTGCATGATTCGAACAAGTGCTTCGTGCTGCATGGTTTGGCTTTGTGCTTTGACTAGTGACTCATCATTTTACGTGTGATATAGCTAGGATAGCTAAAGATAGCTCAATATTAGATTACATGCGTACACAACACCTTTGCTTTTGGGAATTTTTTGAAATAAATATATATATTTTATTTTAAAATATAAAAGACAAAAGCTATGGAATGATATTTGTTTGAATCTTTTGCATTGCAGGTTGAGAACCCTAGAGGTAAAGAAATCTTAGGCAAAGAGATTTTCAAAGGCTGAGAAGGAAAATGAATCTTACAGAGAGATAGAGGGATAAAAACACTCTAAAAAAACCGGTGTGTTTTTTATCACTAACATCTGGCTCCAACTGGGATGGATACCTCCCTGCGAGTATTCCAATAACTTGGTAGTTCCAATAGCCTTTAGCATTGGGCATGGAGTCATTAAGACTTTAAAACTCATCCTTCTCCAAACCTGTAACTTGCATGCAACCTCCTGGTTATTTATGAAATCAACAACTAGAAAAGATCTAACTGCTCGTATGGCGATCTTATTCCTCTGCCTACCCCTACACTAACCAACTGTGCCATTTGTTAAGTGAATGTTGATTTCCATAGCAGCCATGCAAGCAATTTGAATACTGAAGAAATCTCATCTTGATCACTGATCAGTAAATGATGCCTGGAAAGTAACAACCGTTATAAGAACTCTTTTCGAAAATCATACTTGCCTAAAAACATGGGCAAGCTGAAAAAATCTGAAACTTTCAAGCCCTCTGAAAAGTATAACTCCATGAAGGCTGCCAATGGATCCTTGTAAAGAATATAAGAGACATGTTGCTCCCCGGGAAACAACTGCACATCTATGGCAGCCTCTTTTTCAGCCATGACTGTTCCTCTGCAAGAAGACTGATCATCTTTTTGTCCTCTTGAGATTAATTTGTGATCATTGAAAACTATAATTTCCTTATGATAATAATGTTCACAAGAAGATAACAAAACAGGATTTCCATCACATGGATAAGAATCAACTGAGAACATATAATTTATTACGAAATCATCAGTCATCATAGGCTCTTCTTTATTTACAAACTGATCATAAGCTTCACATGCATACATGTCTCTGGAATACTCAGCGAACACTGAAAAATCTGATTTTGAATCTGAAATGTTCTCACCCTCAGGCTGTTGGTCCAAATCTGCTTCATACTCACTGCTTTCTTGCTCGGAATCTGAAATGTACTCATGGTCTTCTTGCTCATATGTTTGCATATTTTTATAATCATCTTGCATTCTGATCCACCTAGATGCACGGATGTTCTCCTCTACCTCTTGTGCATCTCCAAACAATTGAGTTAAGGATGAAGACTCCCTTTCTAGCAGAAGAAGGGCAAGTTTTGAATGAAGACACATAACATAATGATTCATGGCATCTTTTTATGAAGGTCGGATCTCCAAAGGCATGTCATGATACATGCGGTTAAACTTTCCATTGAAAATATGCAAAGTTTGACTCTGCTCTCTCTTCAAAGCATACAAGTCAGCAAGATAAGAATCTAGAGATTTGTACTTGCCCCAATACTTCAGGAAAGCATTAGAGAACTCAGTCCAAGAACCAATTGAATCAGCTCTCACACTTTTAAACCATGCAACAGCATCTTTGATCAAAGATTTCGAAAACATTCTCATGATCACATCTTCATGCGCAATTGAAAAACGATCAACAAAATCCAAAAAGGATTTTGTGTGTCCCTTGGCTGAAGCTTGATACTCTCCGGAAAACAAAGGGAGATATTCATAACAGTCATTAGGATAAGGATGAAGAAGATGGGGTAGCTGTAAAGGTTTGAAAATCTTCATCCGGATCTTAACTTGAAAAGTTGTGGGCTGATCATGAGAAATGGTAAGTTGTTGATCAGGTTCAGAAATTATGGCCAGAGGGGCTGAGATTTGGACAGGTTTTGAAACAAGTTCAACCTCCTCAAGGTTGTATGAATGCTCAGATTCAGAGGGAATCTGAATGCAAATCTCGTCTTTAGGAATAGGTTGAGGTAAAGATATAGAATCTACATCTACAATGCAGGGCTACAGGGTTTCCTCTTCTAAAGACGGATATATACAAGAATGATGATCATTTTCTTAATATACAAAGCAAAAAATAATCCTCCTTACACGTGAAGGGAAAAGAACGAAAGAGTTGATAAATAAATACAACAGCTCATGAAGCAGACTAATGAACTGGTACCTGGATTTGAAATTTAACTCCTTCATCTTTTGTCAACCGGATCCTCCCCAGTGGAGTCTTTAATCGTGGAGTCGCCAGATAGAAGATTACAACCAAGTAAATGTCCAAGCTTTGTCTATCATCAAAGCTGGATCTGTGTCATGTCCCAAGGAAGCTGAGCTTCAATCTCCTCTCCCCGGCAACGACGCCAATTTGTTATCACTCCAGGAAACTCTCCTAGGCTGTAAGTAAGAGATGCCTGGTAACTCAATCTTTTTAGGAACTATTTTCTCAATAATGTGTTGGGGGTTTTGGATCAAGATGAATATCTGAAACTCTGAGTTATATTCTCAAGACAGTCTTAACTATAATCATGCTACACAAGGCCTTCAAGAGCTATTGTCAAATAGGTTTGAATAACAGGTGGATGAGAAAACTAATCAATCAACCAGAACATATATAAAACCATATATATATGATGGGCCAACGAACTAGCCAAGGATGCTTATGATTCTTGCTTGATAACCAAAAGTAAGATGACAGTTACTAGGATCATTAAACAGAGACAAAAGAATTAATTCCACTCATAAGCATAGAGAGAGATAAAAGAAGGTCTGACAGTAACAAAGAAAGAAGCTTGCTCGCTGATATATTAAAGAAATTGTCTTGTTACAAAATAGTAGCATCTAGAACTCAAAATCGAACCCCTGGTTCATCAAATATTTCTGGCTTTATAGCCTTTACAAACAGTTTCCAGATCCTAGGAAACTGGATCTGTTTATCTAAACTTAGTAAATAAAACTGAAACTACAAGAAGATAGGGATAAACCCCAAAAAAGAAGGATATTCTATGTGTTGGTGTGTTGAACAGTGGATGAAGTGAAGATCAGCCTTCCAAGGCTCCTAAACTTGATCTCATGAAGATAGTAAACGAATTTGATGATGTGTCATGTGATCCCTGATATTTTGCTTCTTCAAACTAACCAAAACTTAGTAAAAAACTCCTCTTTTGACTTGTCTTTCCCAAAATAGACTTTGGATTTGATGGAATAATTCACCACCTGTCTAGTCCAAAAGGTTTCATCTCCTTCTGATTCGAAAATTCTTGATCTGGGCAAAAATTCAAGTATTCTGGTCATTAGTGGCTTTCGGTGGTTAACTGTATTAGGATCTAAGCTTCTTATCCACCGAAAATGTTGCTTTGAAAACTGTTTACGAAATAAAAGATCCGATCCTATATTAAAGGAGTCAAACTCTTATCTAAGTAAAAGATCTTCGACAGCTGCTCTGTGTGATCTGTTAATGGTTCCAGATGAGTGACAAGTATCTTCAAAATTTCAGAAGGACGAAATCCTCCCATCCACATAAAACGTCTTTCAGCAGGTGTCTTCCACATGCCTGAGACCAGATGAAAGACATCAGATTTTGCAGCTACACTCTTCAGACGAAAATTTTCATCGTAACGTCCCATGATAGCTTCGACTAGACTACGCAGCTCATTGTCCCCCACATGTGAATTCACTGCTGACCTCAGATCATTTATCTGTCGATGATGCTCATCTAATCAATGAGCATATTCCATGTCAAATGCTAGAGCTCCATTTCCACTCATTGAATGACTTTGATCTCCAACACAACTTCCTCCAATGAAAATTCCCTGTTGCCTTGCACGTTGAAGCTCTTGCTCAAGCTGAGTTAGCTTTAGTCAACTACTTTCCAGTTGTTGAACATATGCCTTTTTTCTCAAACGACTTTCTTCCAGCCTTGTGATTCTGAGCAAGCCTGCAAAGTGTTTTATGATCCCCATTTTTGTCCTTTGTTCTATCAGAAGAGTCACCTCCATGCAGAGGAAGGTCCATCTTCTCATCAGTATCGACATCTGTAGAAGTATCATCGGTCTGGGGGCTTGTGTCGGCCATGAGAGAATCTTCCCAAGTGTCTATCTGATTGTCCAATGTGGATACAAAGCCTCCTGACTGGGCGTCTCCTTGGTGAGAAGAATGATGCCGCGATTCCACACTGTTCACGGAAGGAGGAGTAAAATCAGGGGGCTGCTGCGCCTTGCTCAAGCCAGCAATCGGTAATTCCCCGGAATGATTAACGTTGACAGCTGGTATAGAATTCACATCGGAACTCTTACCAGCAAGACTGGCTACATCATCCAGATGAAAACCCACAGTCTGCTCAAGTTCCCAAAATAGCCTTTGTAACGTCTGCTAATAAAGGACTTGATTTATGCAAAACATCTGGTGACAGAGCAAGCCTTGAGACATTGCCACAAATAAACAATGAAACAGCTAAGAAAAAGGATCGTGCTTTGTCAATACTCGAATTGGATATTTGGCAGAGTCAATTTCCTTACGAAATCTCAATGTCTCATCTATATTTCTTATTATATGGAAGCCCTTCAGAAGTTCTCATGCCATCGTGATTGTCACCAGAAAAGTATTCCATTGTGAAACTGGACACCAAACCACAAGGAAGATCACCACAATGACCAGTTGTTGACCAGATAACCTAATTAAGAACTCCACGAAACATGATATGCTTCCAACTCGAGACTGATCAGAGGAGAAAGTCCTGAAGGCATAGCAACAATTGATGTTAAATTACAGTAGCTGGGAGTGACCAATTGCTTTTTCCCTAAAACTTATGACGAAGCCCTGCTCGTACTCTGATAATGATCCCCTCTTAATTTTGGGTTTGAAGTAGTTCTTCCAGCTCTCTACGCCAGATTTGGGATCTCTGTCAAGGTTTTACTTCATTCTCTACAATGCATGGTTCCATTCTAGTCGCTAATATTGCTTTGCACATGCATGCAATAAAATATTTTTCAGACTACCGCCATTGTCGCTCCTTGATCTCACAGTGTAGCTTGGCACATTTACTCGACTTCACCCAATGACACATAAATATCAATGATGACATTTGGTGTTCAATCGTTCAGATGGTGCATGATTCGAACAGGTGCTTCGTGCTGCATGGTTTGGCTTTATGCTTTGACTAGCGACTCATCATTTTACTTGTGATATAGCTAGGATAGCTAAAGATAGCTCAATATTAGATTACATGCGTAAACAACACCTTTTCTTTTGGGAATTTTTTGAAATAAATATATACATTTTATTTTAAAATATAAAAGACAAAAGCTATGGAATGATATTTGTTTGAATCTTTTGCATTGCAGGTTGAGAACCCTAGAGGTAAAGCAATCTTAGGAAAAGAGATTTTCAAACGATGAGAAGGAAAATGAATCTTACAGAGAGATAGAGGGATAAAAACACGCTAAAAAAACCGGTGTGTTTTTTATCACTAACAGTTAGATCTCTTGGAAAGTGGAAGCCTAGTTTAACAAAGTACGAGAAGTACCAAAAAACTAGAGTACCAGAAGTACCAAAGTACCAGAGGTACCAAAAAACGAGAAGGACCAGTCAAAAAATCCACAAATTAAGTTTGGAGGGGTAAAAGTTGGATTTTCTCAGATCCAAGCACACCAGGCTGCTCACCTCAGCCAAGCGCACCTCCTGGTAAGTTTAGAATTTGATTTTGAACACTTTCATTTTTTGGACATTTTTCCTAGCTTGAGGTAAAAGATGTCTGCAAGTGTTAATCTTGTTGACAAGATAGAAGGTGTGGAAAACTTATATGCCCAAAAGTATAGGATTGGCCTCATTCTTGAAGAGAATGAATTAGCAATATTCATCAAAGAAGAAGTGGTGAAGCCCGATGATGCTACAGGAAAAAAAAAGCACCAAAAGGACACAATCAGGGCCAAAAGAATCATTGCAAATTCAGTCAAATATCACTTGATTCCCTATGTTTCATCAAACAAGACTCCGAAAGAAATGTTTGATGCCATAAATAGAATATATGAAAGAAAGAATATAAATTGGAAGATGAATCTTAGAACTCAGCTCAATAATACATTAATGCATAAGGGAGAATCAATCCAAGAATATTTCTTCAGAATATCCCAATTCAAAGAACAACCAGAAGCAATCGGAGATACTATAGATGAAGATGAACTTATAATGATGACCCTAAATGGCCTCACAAGACCTTGGGATGCATTCATACAAACGATTTGTGCCAGAACGAAGAAACTAATGTTTGATGGTCTATGGGAAGAATGCATTCAAGAAGAGACACGAGTAGTTAATTGTGAAGCATTACTAGAAACAGATGATGATCAAGCCCTAGTTACTCACACCAAAGGAGGAAGGAAGAAGTCCTACATCCAAAAAGAGACTCATAAAGAGTCTCAACACCAAAATTAATTCAATGATAAAGAATCTCATCCAAGGAGATTTCAGAAGAAAGGACAATGAAAGGAAAGAGATTACTCATCTATACAATGCTACCATTGTGACAATATGGGACACAATGTGATTTTTTTCCAGCTAGACAAGAAAAGTACAAGAGGAAACATAAGAGGCACCATGCCCATGCAGTTGAAGATGAAGAGCCACCCGCAAAGCTGATAAGAGAATAGATCAAAGACTATGTCTTAATCTCGGCCCTCTCAGGATTGGTAACACATGGAGAGGACACTTCTACTCTCCTATTCCAAATTGACAATGATGAAGAAATCTATGTAAAATCCTTCCAAGAGGAGAAAATATTTCCTTATGCTATACTTTCCCAAGCTATTCTCAAGAGAACAAAGTGGTTTCTCCAAGAATATATGCACAACACAACATTACAATGAAATTATTCTATTTTTGTATACCATGGCCATCTATTTATAGAATTATAACAAGGAATTTGATAAATTTATTCAAGTGTGAATGGAAGTACCCTTTGGGGTACATCTAATCGTTTGTGTCATCACAAGGCGAGATTTTGGGTCGATCTTGGGGTCATGTATTGAATTAAATCATGTTGGAAGTCATTGAGGCTCGAACAAATTCATAAAGGTGTCATTTCTGCATCCATGTGGGTTTCTTCATGGGCATTCACACAAATCATTCTTTGTGCACGTTTGGAGTTGTTCTAGCTTCCGCAAATGTGTGCACGTTGGCTTTGTTGGAAGTACCAACAACTTTATGGGTTTTTTGTATAGTTTTGGTCATCTTGCTAGAGTTGATTATGTCAATATTAGGAGTATGTTGTATCTGTGTTTGTTGTTTCTTCGTCCATTATCTATATTGCTATAAACATTTTTTTTGTGATAACGTACATATATATCATGATTGTGGAAGCATGATGAAGTCCTCTCTGAAGGAAAACACAGATATAAGATACAATAAGGTTTGGAGAAGAAATAAAGAAAAAACAAATAGGTGAATGAAGAAATCACAAAGATCATACTCACAGGATTTACAGAGCTGCAAAGTCATGATGAAACTACAGGCCAATAGGAAGATGTTATAATTTAGGATGATGAACCTGTAGCATAGAAGCTTCATATATTGTTCTAATAAATTTGGATTGGAGACTCCTAGTAATGTGAATATTGAAGTGGTGGAGTCTAAGCCACAAGATGATAGATTGGAGTTTAGAATGAATAGAAGGTGTCTCAATAGCATGAATGGAGTGGAGTTGGGATATAATTCATGAATGACCTTTTCGGAGGATCTTTTTTATGCGATGGTAAATGATTATCTCAAGGGAGCCTGTTGTGATGCCTTGGAACTTATATTGTTATCCCTCCAGTTGAAATTGCATGATTAAGTCCTTAAAATCCATTAGAATGGGGCCTAGAGTGTGTAACCATTCAATACCAAGAACAATGTCACAACCACCCATGTCTATAGAAAACATATTGGATTTCAGGTGATATTGACCAATTTGGAGTCACACATTTCCACGTCGTCCCCCACATTTCATGGAACCACCATTGGAAATCATGATTTGAAAATTATTGATGGAATAGATGCAACAATTGACTTCTTTGGAAATGCAGTGATGAATAAAGTTATGGGTGCTACCACTATTAACAAGGATGATGAATTTCCTATTTTTGATCTAACCAATTAATTTGAGAGTCTGGGGAGCATAGAAGCTAGTGAGAAAATTAAGTGAAATCATGGGGTAAACGTTTGGTTGATCAAAAACATCTTCTTGAGTAAGATCCTCAGTCACATCCTTAAAAATATTTTTTTCCTTACAATTATTCCCCAGAAAATATTTGTCATCACAATTATAACAAAGAACCTTCAATTGGAATTTAACCATTTCAGCCCTAGTTAATTTTTGGATATTTAGGGGTGTTGCAGGAGGGGAAAAATTGGTGGGTTTAGGAAGAGGAGGAAAAGAGGGTTTGTGGTTCAGGAAGGATACAATATGTTGTGATTCCTTGGCTCGTTGAGTAGCTTCCAACCAATTCTGGGGCTGTTTCATGAGAACATGGGAATGAATTTCATATTTGAGGAAGCTGATAAATCATTCCCTATAGAAAGGATATGACATACCCTTCGTTCTGAAAGCCAAGTGCTCAAATGAGGAAATAAAGTATTCCATTATCCCAGACTACTTTAACTTGGTCAAATGGCCTAAATGGTGGGTGTCAATGTCACAGTTGTCATAAATTTCGTCCACAAACCGTGTCCAAGAAACATACCCTTGGCATGCCTTTTTTTTCCATTTCAATCATTCCATGTCTAGATGTAGGACACCATAACGAAGATTTGCTAAATCTTTAGTAACTCAAAGAGAAATAATGTTTCATTTGGGTAACCCAGCCTGTAGGATCTCATCCATCAAATTTGTTTACCTCAATTCTGGGAGGGAGACGGTCTCAAGAAAACTGGGTAGTAGGAGGACCTTGATATTTGGAAGAGTCATGGTCATCTTGATAAGATGGTTGTTTAGAAGAGAATGGGTGCTAGGAATAGCCCAATAAGTTTTGTTTGAGGTCTTTGAGGTATTTTGTGTGGGAACATTGTTCCTTGAGGATCTCGATAGATGAATTGATTGAGATAAGGTTCACAGTGATAGTCTTGATGTCTTTCTGGTTCTAGTGGGTGTCAGGAATCAAGGCATTGAGTTCTTGGGATCATGTGGTAGTTATTTGGACAAATGAGAAGGAAAATGGTATAGGGGAAACAAAAGGAGTCTGGAGGGGTGGGTGGGACCATGGGGAAGAAGGGTTTCAAATGATAGGTACCACTACAATCAGGGAGAAAATGGTGATCGAACGGGATATGAGCGAAATAAGGGTGTTGAAGAAGCGTTGGGTCCACATTTTTTTTTTGTTAAAAATGATAGGTATCACTAGAATCAGGGCGAAGAGAGGAACCAAGTGGGTTAGGTCCCAAACAAGTGTGCCGGCGGGACCACTATATTTTTTTGTTTTTCTTACTCCTACGAAGTTATACTCGAGCCTGAATAATATTGCAGTGACAAAATTCCCAAATCCTTAACATGAATAAATATGTATTAATTTCACAACCAGAATGTAGAAGGCACAGTTGTATGGAAATAGATATTGTTTTTTCTATTTTTTGTCTCCGTCCTCACGGGTAGGATATTCAAAGTTTCTACAGATAAGGGTTTTCCCTATGCTATATACCTTTGATATGCATGCACCAACTAAGAAGGATAGACCGTACCCTTAGTCGCACTACCCGACTACCCAGGTACTAGAGAGTATCTTCCCAAGTGTTGTTCTTGGTGGCACTATAACAGTGGGGCGGCCAATCAGTGTATCTATGCAGAGCTTCAAGAGATCTAGTTCGATCTATATACAGGTATTATCTGATGCGCTACTACTTAAAAGGGTGCCAAAAAGGGCTACAAGGGTGGCTAACATATGTGCACTTAAGTACAACTTGTATTTCTTCTGTGTATGACTTCCCACCGCAGGTTTATGCGTGTAACGACAAATCTCTATAGCTTGAAGATGTCGGAATACGTCTCTACCCTGAAAAATTTTAACCCACAATTTTCTGTCGAGGAAGGTGCTTTGATACCACTTGTAGTATTCCATATATAAAATAGTATGCAAAACATAAATATTTTAGCTAGAAATGGAAGAGAAACAATTATATAACCATAACAATACCAGAATAACACCAAAAAGAACACTTGGATTACTGATAGCAATGTTCACTTACTCTTCGAGGGGGCAACCTCTTGTAGAGTACAGCTCTATTACAATAATATCCAAGACAAGTTTTATCATACCCACTACTCCTATTTATACTAAATCTATCTATCCAAAAGAACAATCTAGAGGAAGATCCTTCTAGAAGCATAAGCTTCTATTAGGTCCTCTTACATTTGACTTTTTCTTTCTTATTGCCAGGCCTTATTAATATTTTCCTTTTTAACATGGAATTAAATTATTCTACCTATGTGAGGGGTTAGGGAGGTTAGTTCCCTAACATTTCTACATTCAAAAAGGATTTTAAATTACATAAAATAGTGATTTTGTGGAGATTTATGTCACTCGATTCCAAAAAAAAACCTAAAATGTAGAAGAGTTAGACAACATCATTTCACTATTCTTTAATTAATTTCTCATCTTACAAAGTCTTAATATGATGTTTAAAATCAATAATTTTGTTATATTTTCAACTAATTCGTTATGTTAGAAAGTTTAAATATAATCTTTTGATATTGAGTAGATCATTCACTTTAACATATTTTAAAATTCAAACACAATTCATTTCATTCCCAAGTAGTTACATTTATATTATTAATAAACATTGTAATTAACTTCATATAACTATTACACATACATGAATTGAAAAAAATTCATCCCACTTTAACAAAAAGATTAAAAAAAAAAATTAGATATTAATTTTATCACATATTTTATTTTAACAAAATGATAACATCAAAATATAGAGAAAACGAAAGATGAAAATAAATATTATTGATCTCCTATTGTGATTTTCAATATCTTATATTTTTTATTATAACAAAAATAATCTAATTTTAAGATCACAACTATGCTAGACACCAATATGGTGTATGAGATAACTTGTTTGTGGGACAAGGAACCCCCTCTACGCAACAATTTGACTACTAAATTTTATGAAGGTATACAAACTCTATCCCCCTCTAGATTGAACTTGTGACCACTTAAGAGAAAATATATGTTCTTAACCATTATACCCACAATTATATATCTAATAATTGTTACAAAACAACACATACAATATATCGAATACAATGATACTCCTCAATTTATGTTTTCTCATCGAAATTTATTAGAGAAATGTGATGGCAACTACCCCTTATTATTATACTATTTCCTTTAAACTACCTAATTGGTTGATTTATTATGTATTAATTATTTAATGCACCTATATTATCTTTCCTAAATTCATTAAATAATATTATATATTTTTAATTAAATATCTAATAATGGTTACAAAACAACACATACAATATATGAAATACAATACAAAGATACTACTCTATTTATGTTTTCTCATTAATATTTATTAGAGAAAGATGATGCCCACTACCTCTTATTATTATATTATTTTCTTTTAACTAATTAGTTGATTTATTTATTATATATTAATTATTTAATATATTTATATTATTTTTCTTAAATTTATTAATTAATATTATATTTTTTATTAAATAATATAAATGATTATATTTATGTTTTCTCATTATATTTATTAGAGATCACTACCCCTTATTATTATATTATTTCTTTTTAATTAACTAATTAATTTATTTATTATGTATTAATTATTTAATATATTTATATTATTTTTCTTAAATTTATTAATTAATATTATATTTTTTATTAAATAACATAAACAGTTTTATTTATATTTTAGAGATTCTCTACTTATTATTATATATTATTTTATTCTGAAATATATTATTTTATTTTCATAATAAATTGAAAACCTCAAAATGAAACCTTTCAATTGAACATATTGTAAATCCCTATTGATGTGGCCATAAAATTTCTTCATATAATCCGGTT